>JAXLNS010000005.1:2837347-2842347 GCA_037215915.1 Pantherophis vulpinus
AAAAAATCACAAAGTACCGGGACTTACAAATTGAAGTTGAGCGACTGTGGAAAAAGAAATCGTGTGTTGTCCCGATTGTAATTGGAGCCCTCGGAGCAATACCCAAAGGGCTACCCCGCTATTTAGAAATTCTAAATTTGCCGGACTTGAACATTTTGACTCGACAAAAAACCACCTTACTCGGAACAGCTTACATCCTCCGACGATACCTTAACAGTTCCTAGGTCCTTGGTTAGGACTCGAGCTGCTGAGCTATTAAGCAGCCTCAAAGGCTGTGAATCTCACTAAAGATTAACCAATAAATAATAATAATAATAATAATAATAATAATAATAATAATAATAATAATAATAATAATAATAATAATAATAATAATAATAATTTTATTTCTATAGGATCCCGTGTGCATGTGTGGGGGGTCACACACATTGCATTATGGGTGTCGGTTTTGGCACGCGTCAACGGTGATGGTTAGCCATCACTGCCCTATAAGTATATTCCGTGGAATGTTGTAAAAATGTTGTCGAACAACGCTTGAAAAGGGGGTGGGGCTGGGGGCGGAATACGGAATTGACATCTTGCAAAGGAAAACCGGCACTAGCAATTTATGTGTGCAAGTGAAAGCACTTGCACAGTGAATAAAAGAGGTTTCATGCGGTCTTTTGCCTCCACCCACGTTGAATTTGCAACGTTGGCTTTTAAGTGGTGTGTCTGTGTATATGTATGTGTCTTTTTCTCCACTCCACATTCTCATCCAGCAGCTGTTCGTAGCCCCAGCTACAGACCCCAAAGAATGCAGCGCACACAAAGTCTGTTCAAACCTTACTTTACTAAATAAACCAGTTTTTTACAACAACGGCTGTTAATTAACTGCCATTAACAGCCGCCGAGAATTCAAAGAAGAATAACTGAAAGCTTACTGTGGTTGGCAGAATGCCCAGAAGCAATTTGCAGGAAGCTGATAAGATAAGCAAGACAAGACACGAAGGAGAGTGAACAAAGTTGTTCCCTGCAAATTGCTTCAGTTGGCGTTCCTCCTTAAATAGGCTAAAGGAGTGGCCAATTAGCCCCAAGCCTTACTCTCGAGGAGACCTCCTCCTGAGGAGCCACTCCTGCCTTTTGGCAGCTCTGCGCGCTCGTCCATCGAGAAGAGGCTCCTCCTCTTCACCCATGGAAGCTTCTGGAGGTTCTGAATGCCCTGGCTGAATCCCCGCCTCTGGCACCACATCTTCTCCAGCCTCTTCATTGTCTGACTCTAGCGCCAACTGCACAGGCTGCTGGCGCAGCACCACACCAGCCTCCTCGCTGTCGGAATCAGCTACTAGCTGCACAGGCCGCGTACGGGCCACAACAGCAGCTCAGCTTTTACAGTCAGTCCTTGAACTTACAACCGTTCGTTTAGTGACCGTTAGAAATCAACGACAGCACCAAAAAAAGTGACTTACGAACAGTTTTCACATTTAACGACCAATACAGCATCCCCATGGTCACATGATTGAAATTTGGACGCTTGATAGTCAGCATGTATTTATGACCGTTGCAATGTCCCGGGGTCATGTGATCCCTTTTTCTAACAAAGCCAAATCAATAGAGAAGCCAGATTGACTTAACAACCATCTTAATAGGTTATCAACGGCAGCGGTTCTCTTAACAATTGTGGCAAAAAAGGTCATAAAATGAGGCAAAGTTCACTTAGAAAATGTCTCGCTTAGCAACATAAGGTTTCGGGCTCAGTTGTGGTCATAAATCAAGGACTAGCTGTAAAGAAAATAACACATACCATCCTCAGGGCGGACAGTACTGTCCACACGGCTGCATTCTGTGCGCACCTTCCGTATACTCTTCAAGGGTGGCCCCACGTAGAACGTATTGCAGTAGTCCAGACGTGAGAGTACCAGGGCCTGAATGACTTTAACGGCCATTTCAGCGCAGCCCCATTGTGTTCACGAAAGAGGATCTTGCACACAGAGATCAATTGCACAGAGAGACGGTTTGCACGAAGCGATCGCTTGCGCGAGAACGATCAAACGAGCTGCCTTTGGGATGATGGTTGAACTGATTCTTAACTGTAACTGGCTTTTTTTTTTTTACCCTGAAAAGAATCTGGCTTCCTTTGCTGTTGAAGATCTCTTTCTGTAGCCTTCAAGGGCAGGTTTGTGTGGTGTGTATGTGTCTCTGTATGTGTGTGTGTCTCTGTGTTAACATTTTTGCTCCTAATCAGCTTACATGAAACCGTCTTTTTGCCCTCTTGAACATTCTCCTTTTCCCTGCATATATTAAAGGGCACAAACTCAACATGCTTCTCTCAAGCCATCCCCCGCTTTGATCCGTAACCTTGAAAACGCAGCCGGCTGCCGCTCTTGATTTGCGTTTTCTCTTGTTGGGGGGTCTTGTTTTATCTGTCAAAGCAGGACCGTTTTCAGCCGGCTCCTGAAGCTACAAGGGCGCCTTTGCTGTCGGCAACAAACGGCGAATTGGAATGAATCGAGGGCGTTTCCATGTAAAATCCCTTTTTTCTCCTGCATTTCCCTCGGAAAGAAAATTCATATTTTTCGCAGTACCACCGAGAGATGCAGTGGCACGTCAAAACCGAGAGACACAAAAATAAAAAGACATTGGATACACATCTTTGTTTTATAAAACCTCGGTAAGGCCACACTTGAACGATGGCATCCCGTTTTAGTTGCCACGATGTGTAAAAAAAAAAAAAGATGTTGGGATTCTGGAAAGAGTGTCGAGAAGAGCAACAAAGAACATACGAGGAACGGTTGCAGGATTTGGGTATCTCTAGTTGAATGAAAAGAATGACTAAGGGTACAGTGATAGCAGTGCTCCAACTTTTGAGGGGCTGCCCCAAAGAAGAGGAGGGGGCCAAGTTTTTCTCCAAAGCCCCTGACGGCAGGAGAAGAAGCAACGGGTGGAAACTCATCAAGGAGAGAAGCAACCTGGAATTAAGGAGAAACTTCCTGAGAGTGTGGACAATTAACCAGTGGAACAGCTTGCCACAAGAAAGTTATGGATGCTCTATCACTGGAGGCTTTTAAGAAGAGAACGGACTGCCACTTGTCTGAAATGGTATAGGGTCTCCTGCTTGAGCAGGGGGTTGGACTAGATGGCCTCCAAGGTCCCTTCCATCTCTTATTATTCTTTTATCTCTTCTGTTTTTTGTTATTCATGTTTAATTTAATGAAAAGAAGGACTAGGGCAGTGATGGCTAACCTTTTTGCCATCGCGGGAGGAACAAGGGGGGGGTCGTGCACATGTGCCCACACCCATAATTTAATACGCGATCCCCCCCGCACTCCCCCGCTTTTGGCATGCGATGGCACGGTGGGCCAAGTAGGCCCATTTTTCACCCTCCCCAGGCTCCAGAGGCTTTCTAGGGGCCTGGGGAGGGTAAAAACGGCCTTCCCCACCCCCTATGGAGCATGGCTGGCTGGGGAATTCTGGGAATTGAAGTCCACCCATTTAAAAATTGCTTAGAGAAGCAATTGGAGAATTGCACACAGCTAAGATAATAAATCAAAATACTCCTAGGAAGCGTTCCACTTACTAATGGCAGGGCAGGCTGTGTGTTGAGGCACCGTGAAAGCGAAAACGGTAATTAAAAATAGCGGGAGTCCTTGTTCGTTAATTGCTGTTTGTCCCAGTTTCACACACAATGTTTTTGCAGCAAAAAGGTAGATCAACAAAGCAGCAACCCTCGGCAAGGGTTACCGTAAAAAAACAATAAAAAAAAGACCTCGAGGAGATACAAGTAGTCCTTGGCTTGCAAGAGTTCATTTAGCGACCGTCCCCAGGTTGTAAAGGGGCCATTGTTGGATCAGGAATTCTGGGAGTTGAAGTCCACGGGTCGTAAAGGGGCCATAATTGGCTCAGGAATTCTGGGAGTTGAAGTCCACGCGTCATAAAGGGGCCATAGTTGGCTCAGGAATTCTGGGAGTTGAAGTCCACGCGTCATAAAGGGGCCATAGTTGGCTCAGGAATTCTGGGAGTTGAAGTCCACGGGTTGTGAAGGGGCCAAAATTGGCTCAGGAATTCTGGGAGTTGAAGTCCACGGGTCCTAAAGGGGCCATAATTGGCTCAGGAATTCTGGGAGTTGAAGTCCATGGGTCCTAAAGGGGCCATTGTTGGATCAGGAATTCTGGGAGTTGAAGTTCACGGGTCCTAAAGGGGCCATAATTGGCTCAGGAATTCTGGGAGTTGAAGTCCATGGGTTGTGAAGGGGCTATAATTGGCTCAGGAATTCTGGGAGTTGAAGTCCACGGGTCCTAAAGGGGCCATAATTGGCTCAGGAATTCTGGGAGTTGAAGTCCATGGGTCCTAAAGGGGCCATTGTTGGATCAGGAATTCTGGGAGTTGAAGTTCACGGGTCCTAAAGGGGCCATAATTGGCTCAGGAATTCTGGGAGTTGAAGTCCATGGGTTGTGAAGGGGCTATAATTGGCTCAGGAATTCTGGGAGTTGAAGTCCACGGGTCATAAAGGGGCCATAATTGGCTCAGGAATTCTGGGAGTTGAAGTCCATGGGTCGTAAAGGGGCCATCATTGGCTCAGGAATTCTGGGAGTTGAAGTCCACGCGTCATAAAGGGGCCATAGTTGGCTCAGGAATTCTGGGAGTTGAAGTCCATGGGTCGTAAAGGGGCCATCATTGGCTCAGGAATTCTGGGAGTTGAAGTCCACGCGTCATAAAGGGGCCATAGTTGGCTCAGGAATTCTGGGAGTTGAAGTCCACGCGTCATAAAGGGGCCATAGTTGGCTCAGGAATTCTGGGAGTTGAAGTCCATGGGTCGTAAAGGGGCCATCATTGGCTCAGGAATTCTGGGAGTTGAAGTCCACGGGTCCTAAAGGGGCCATAATTGGCTCAGGAATTCTGGGAGTTGAAGTCCATGGGTCCTAAAGGGGCCATTGTTGGATCAGGAATTCTGGGAGTTGAAGTTCACGGGTCCTAAAGGGGCCATAATTGGCTCAGGAATTCTGGGAGTTGAAGTCCATGGGTTG
>JAXLNS010000005.1:2847347-2849847 GCA_037215915.1 Pantherophis vulpinus
TCTCACATTCTGCCTTTGGTGCATGAAACCGATTTAGTACCACGGCCTCCGTCTGCAGATTTTTTTTCTGGCAGACAAAGAATGTCACTGCAAGCTCCGTGCCAGATTGGCGAGATCTTTTTGGCTCCACGGAGGATGTGCCGTTTCCCCCCCACCTCCAGCCCGCTGGCGCGTTGCATCGCGCCGCTAAATAGCAGTCGCATGACATTTTCACGAGAAGGGGCTGTTAATGTTGCTACTGAGCTGTATTGAAGGGAGAAAGGGAGGGGATTGTTACTTCTCCCCCGCCCCAAATCTGTTGTCTCTCATCTCATTAACAATGGCGGCATCTCCATTCAAGACCCCTGAAATTTAATTGCCTCTCCTGGCAGGCTTTTAACTTCGGTTTCGGGCGTCTTGGAATGTGGGTTTGATCGAGGGTGTAACCACCCGTGAAATTAGACACAGAACGCACTCTTCACAATGTCACGCAGTGGAGTCTGTCTCACCTCCCGAGCGAATCCGGCTTTTATTTGGGGGCCGAGAAAACGGCAGATGTTCCCACTGGTGAACCAAATGCTGGTTCCACAAATTGTTTTCCTTGAGTCAAAGGAGGCATGTTCGACACTCCGATTTGTCCAGTTCCTTACTCTGAAGTACAGGTGGCCCTCGATTTACGGCAGTTTGTTTAATGGCCATTCGAAATTACAGCGGCACTGGAAAACCTGACTTCGGGCCGTTTCTCGCACTTACGACGGTGGCAGCATAAATAGGAGTCTTTTGCTAAGCCTCTGAGTTTTGATCCCGGGCTCATGTGAACCCCTTTTGTGATCTTCTGTCAGTGGGGAAGCCAGATTCACTTAATAACCGTCTGAGTAATTTAACTCCTGGCAGTGATTTCGCTTAGGCAGCTGTGGAAGGAACCTGGCGCTTCCCAGGCCTACATCTCCCAGAATCCCTAATTCTCATGGAATGCTGGGAATCGCAGTTCTGGATGTAAATAAGTACGGATGACATGAACCCATCCGGGACGCCATTTTACAAGCCAAACGCAAAATCTCCCTGATGTGCCATCCAATTAGCAACAGTGCCTGGTTTTCCTCTCAGCTTAAGCCAAGAAGTCTCTATTAGCATTCGGCATGCCCGGTTTCTATAAATACAACCCAAAGCGAGGCTCAATTGCCAGGATCTTGGCCGCTCTGGCGACGTTTCAGCGGTCCAGGCCTAACACACGCACTCTCCGCGTTAATCCTCAGCCTCTCCAGAAGGAACCGCCGCCGATTTTTAATTAACCTGATTTAGTGGCTGAACACAACGCTTGTAAAAATGAACAACTGGAACCAATAGTTATTTATTCTGGCAAGGAGTGTGTCTCATTAACTCCACAGAGCCGGCTTTACAGTGTCAATCCTGAAGTGAGCCTGGCTGAAGCCATCTTTGAGGCTTCAAGGTTGCCACGCAGCCGTGGGAGGGAGGAAATAGTTGGATGGGGTTTTGTAGGCAAAACAAGAAAGTTTTCCTCTGGGAACCAAGGGCATTCTCACAGGTGGCCAGAGGAGGAGCCGGTAACCCAGCAACCAGCCAGCACTGGGATTGGACAGCGTGACCAGTGACTTGGAGGGAAGGGGAAAACTTTTACTTTTAATTAGGTGAAAGCTGCGGGAAAACACAGAGTCGGCTTTCACCAGTTTGTGCCAAAATGATGTATTCAAAAAACTGCTCTTCGAGGAACTTGAGTACCTCAGAGTTCGTTTTCTACGGGTGCATGTTGTGGCCTGCCAGCGGCCAGCAGAGCTGGCAGCAGATTCGGACAGTGAGGAGGTTGGGGAGGAACATGGGCCAGTTCTGGAGTCTGGGGAAAGCTCTGATGAGGGCTCTGCGTCGGAGGCAGAGAGGGGGCCAGGGCCGAATGCCAGTTACCAGCTGCCTTCGGAGTCGGACATCAGTGGGGCAGAAGAACAAGCTGGAGCCTGTTCCCAGTGTGTGCATGCACAGAGCTGCCAGGAGAAGGGAACAGCTAAGGAACAAGGGTCGACTCAGAAGTAAAGCCACAGATGGATAGCGAACGGCCCCTCCCAGAGGGAATAAAAGAGGAGCAAAGGGGAGTGGAGTTTGCAGGAGACAATTCGTTCGCTTAATTGGTTTGTGACTCCTTGCCAAGTTTTGAAGATATCAGCCTGGCAGCTCTCCAAGCCAGATAAGGTCTGTGACTGTAAATTCTCCCTTGAAAGACTTTGCTGGATGTGAATGAGAAGAATTCACAGTAACTTAATAAAAAGAGGGGGTTTTTTTGTCGGGACCAGGAGTCTGCTTCATGCTCTTGGGAAGCCTAAGTCAGAACAGTGCATTACTTGGAATGCTGATATACATATTAAAGCAGTGTTCCCAAACCTTGGTCATTTTTGAAGATGGGTGGACTTCAACTCCCAGAATTCCTCAGCTGGCTGGCGAATTCTGGGAGTTGAAGTCCACCCATCTTCAAAAGTAGAAGGAAAAGAAGCTCACGTCCATTGATGCCTCC
>JAXLNS010000005.1:2857347-2954847 GCA_037215915.1 Pantherophis vulpinus
GTTGTTTCGCAGCTGCTTTCGGGGGGGGGGGGGCTGGCTTCTGTGTAGCGGGGTCTGTTTTTTAGGGTCTATTCCACTCGCTCGACGGGTTATCCGCACGTCATCCTTCGTTCTTTTACAAAATATATCCTAATGTCCAATGCCTCTTGTATACGCTCACTGAGAATCGAAGGGCTGCTAGTCCTCTACTTATGACCACAATTGAGCCCCGCAACGGGTTGCTAAGTCCTTAAGTCAGCTTTGCCACCGTTTTTTTTTTTTGCCCCCGTTGTTAAGCAAATCCCTGCAGTTCTCAAGTAAACGGTGCAGCCGTTAACCGAATCCGGCTTCCCCCATTGACTTTGCTTGTCGCAAAAAGGTGAATCACGTCACCGCCGGCGACGGATCGGAACGGTCATAAATATGAGTCAGTTGAGTCAAACCTCTGAATTTGGACCACGGGACTGTGGGGAATGTTGCAACGGTCGTTAAGTGTGACAAATGGTCCTAAGTCTACTTTTTTCCAGTGCTTTTTATGAAGGTCTCTAAATGAGCTGTTGTAAGCCGAGGACTACCTGTAGAGCAGTGTTTCTCAGCCTTGGTAGCTTGAAGATGGGTGGACTTCAACTCCCAGAATCCCCCAGCCAGCGCTGCTGGCTGGGGGATTCTGGGAGTTGAAGTCCACCCATCTTCAAGCTTCCAAGGTTGAGAAACACTGCTGTAGATAAAAACTTCTGAAAACATCTTGGCTCCCCTTAAATTAAAATAATAATAATAATAATCCTGCAAAATTCAGTTTGGTAACCTAAAAGTTAGGAGGGAAATGATTTTATTTGGACGCAAAAAGGATTTGTGGAGGGGCCAAGCTTTACAGTACATTTCCAAATTTAGGACGAAATTTAGAAATTTAGCGACCTCAAATCACCGCTAGATTTAAAATCTTAAAAGTCTCGCTGCATGTCAGTCTATAAACCTATATAAAGGGCATTTTGATATATACAGTTAATTCAAAATATTTAGTCTCCCCTTGGTTTCGCTGCAAAGAACCCCGGTTTGAAAAGATGGGAGTGAATCTTAAAGCTACCAAATTTCCTCACCGAGTATATTATATTTGGGTAGGTTTTTGGGAGGGGAAAAAAAATTTGGATTTTAGCTTCAGAATAATGCTGTGATTTCATTCAGGCTGATAGCAGTTTGGGTTTTCTTGCCAGGCAGAAAGAAGCGAGTCAATATTTCTGCCCTTTAAAAATCAGTGCATTTTTTATTTTTTTAAATCTAATAAAGTTTGTTTTTTTTAAAAATAAAAATAAATAAATAAAAATAAAATAAAAATAAAAATCAGAGCAGAAAATAAACTTTCAGGATCGTCAAAGCAGGTTTTCCATGAAAACCTTTATATTGAGTGGGCACTTGTGGTCACTTAATCAGAATTCAGATGCTTGGCAACTGGCATGTACTTATGCCGGTTGCAGGGTCCCTGACTCCCTCTTGCGAATTTCTGACAAGCAAAGTCGACGGGGAAGCTGGATTTCACTTAACAACCGTGTTACTAATTTAACTTCAGTGATTCGCTTAACAACCATGGCAAGAAAGGTCGTAAACCCAGGGGGTGGGAGAAACTCACTTAACCAATGTCTCACTTAGCAACAGAAATGTTGGGCTCCGTTGTGGCCGTAAGTCGAGGGCCTCCTGTACAATTCACAGGTGCCAGGGCAGAAATGTTTGCAGAGCCGTGCAAAATATTTCCAATTTATTTATTTTATTTTATTTTATTGGTTCAATTTATATGCCGCCCTTCTCCGGAGACTCAGGGCGGCTTACAATGCTTTTAAGCAATAGCCTTCATACTTTTGTATATTTTATACAAAGTCAGCTTATTGCCCCCACAATCCGGGTCCTCATTTTACCCACCTTAGAAAGGATGGAAGGCTGAGTCAACCTTGAGCCTTGGCGAGATTCGAACTTGCAGTAATTGCAGGCAGTTGGTGCTACTTAACAGCACTTTAGTCTGCTGCGCCACCAAGGCTCTTGCTTTTTTTTTTTTTTTGGCCATTTTGCCTTCCAGCTTTGGGTTCAAAGTCTCACCTCTGTGATTCCAGGCAGACCCACAATCGAAGCTCAAAATTTACGTTGCTAAGTGAGACATTGGTTAAGTGAGTTTTCCCTGAAACGCAGTGGGCGACACTCAACAACTCTCTGTTTGGGTTCATGTGCAAAGGAGGATTAGAAAAATCCAGGGAACTGTTTCCCCACAGCGTTGGGGCGGGGGGGGGGGGGTTGCAGGGAAATTCCCCCCTCCCCACTTCAAAACACGGTGCTCGGAAGCAAGTCCCCGATTCCGCTGGGAGAAAAATGAGACGGGGGACGATGGGAACTTGGTTTTTCCGCTTACCTGGGCGGCCCTTTCCTCTTCTTGTCTCTCCACAGGATACCCCGCTGGGACCCCCTACAAAGTCCCTCCTACCCAGAGTAATAACGCCCCGCCTCCCTACTCTCCGTCGCCCAACCCGTACCAGACCGCCATGTACCCCATTCGAAGTGCCTACCCGCAGCAGAACCTGTACGCCCAGGTGAGTTTGGCCGGGCCGACTTCCGGTCTGCAGGTGTCTCGAGAGAAGAGAGCATTTGTAGCTCTTGAACGGTGGAGTCCTTGATGTTCTCTGAGCTTTTGGGGGGGGGGGTGTTCCTCTTGGAGACGTTTCATGACCCAACTAGGTAACATCATCAGTGCTAGAAGGGAGTGGGGTTTTGCGGTCTGTTTATATAAAGTGGTTTGCCCTGCCGCCATTTTGTTGTCGCAAACAGCATCAGGAAACCACCAAGAAAACCCCCTCCAACACTGACAGGGCAGATGACTTATATATAACCAGAGCAGACCCCGTCCCCATCTAGCACTGATGATGTTACCTAGTTGGGTCATGAAAGGTCTGCAAGAAAACCACCAAGGTCGGAGATCACGAAGGGCCCCACAGTTGTCCTCCCCCTCTTCCTCCTCCTCTTCTTTCTCTTCCGCTTCCTCTTCCTCCTGTTTCTCTTCCTCTTCCTCCACCTCCTCCTCTTTTTCCTCCTCTTCCTCCTTCTCTTTCTCTTCCTCTTTCTCTTCCTCCTCTTTCTTTTCATCTTCCTTCCCCCTTTCCTCTTCCTCCTCTTCCTCCTCCTCTTCCTCCTTCTCTTTCTCTTCCTCCACCTCCTCCTTTTTTCCTCCTCCTCCTCCTCCTCCTCTTTCTTTTCATCCTCTTCCTCCTCCTCCTCTTTCTCCTCCTCCTCCTCCTCTTTTTCCTCCTCCTCCTCCTCCTCTTTCTTTTCATCCTCTTCCTCTTTTTCCTCCTCCTCCTCCTCCTCTTTCTTTTCATCCTCTTCCCCCTCCTCCTCTTTCTCTTCCTCCTCTTCCTCCTCCTCTTTCTTTTCATCCTCTTCCCCCTCCTCCTCTTTCTCTTCCTCCTCTTCCTCCCCCTCTTCCTCCTTCTCTTCCTCCTCCTCCTCCTCCTCTTCCTCCTCCTCTTCCTCCTCCTCCTCCTCTTCCTCCTCCTGTTTCTCTTCCTCCTCTTCCTCCTCCTCTTCCTCCTCGTGTTTCTCTTCTTCCTCTTCCTCCTCCTCTTCCTCCTCTTTCTTTTCATCCTCTTCCCCCTCCTCCTCTTTCTCTTCCTCCTCTTCCTCCTCCTCTTTCTTTTCATCCTCTTCCCCTTCCTCCTCCTCCTCCTGTTTCTCTTCTTCCTCTTCCTCCTCCTCTTCCTCCTTTCTTTTCATCCTCTTCCCCCTCCTCCTCTTTCTCTTCCTCCTCTTCCTCCTCCTCTTTCTTTTCATCCTCTTCCTCCTCCTCCTCCTCCTCCTCCTCCTCCTGTTTCTCTTCCTCCTCTTCCTCCTCCTCCTCCTCTTTTTCCTCCTCCTCCACTCGGCAAACCCACCACACTCTGGGATTGATGATGTTACCTCCTTGGGCCCCGAAACGTCTTCAGGGAAACAAGCCAGCTCAGAGAGCCCCAAGGACCCCACAATTCTCCCTCGTTCCACCTGCCCTGAAACGTTACCTGGTCTGCTCCTTCTGAAAGGAGACCTTGACCTGCCTTCACCTGCTCGTCTCAAACGATCAGAGACAGAGCAGACATTAAAAAAAAAACCGGCCAGGTCACTCTTCAAAGCCGCGTGTCTCAACCTGGATAACCCCGCTGGCCGGGGGAATTCTGGGAGTTGAAGTCCACCCCTCTTAAAGTTGCACAGGTTGTCCGAAGACGGGCAAGGAGGGGTTGGAAGATTTGTTTAATGCCCCCAACAGAATCCGGGGAGGGGAGGGGGAGGACCCCCCCCCGCTTCCATGGAGCTCCGTTGCTGAATTTCCGCGGAAGTTTTTCCTCACTTGCGTCGTGGCGTTGCTTTCTCCTCCCAACAGGGGGCGTACTACACACAGCCAGTCTACGCAGCGCAGCCTCACGTCATCCATCACACCACGGTGGTCCAGCCCAACAGCATCCCCTCCGCCATTTACCCGGCTCCCGTCGCCGCACCCAGGGCCAACGGCGTAGCCATGGGGATGGTCGCCGGGGCGACCATGGCGATGTCCGCAGGTAAGGGCCGAGGTGAAGAACACCCCCCCCCCCCGTCTCCTCCCCGTCACCAAACACCACTTTTCGGTCCCGTATGCCGGACTACAGGCCCCATCCTGCCCAGCCGGGTTGACTTTGGGGGCCTGGGGGTGTCATAGGAGCGGATTCACGCCTTGTAAATGACGTGTTAAATTCATTACGGGTCGTCCTCGTCGTACGACCACCGTTGAGAGCCCAAAATTTCCGTTGCTAAGCGAGACAGTCGTTAAATGAGTTTCGCCCCATTTTGACGACCTTTCTCGCCACAATTGTTTTTTTTTTTTTATTTTATTTTTTTTAAATTTGATTTATATGCCGCCCTTCTCCGGAGACTCAGGGCGGCTTACAATGCGCTAAGCAATAGCCTTCATCCTTTTGTATATTTATACAAAGTCAGCTTATTGCCCCCACAAACTGGGTCCTCATTTAACCTACCTTAGAAAGGATGGAAGGCTGAGTCAACCTTGAGCCTTGGCGAGATTCGAACCAGCAGAAATTGCAGGCAGCTGGTCTTAATAACAGGGTGCTTTAGACCACTGTACTACCAAGGCTCTTCAGTTAAGTTAGTAATATCGTCATTAAGCGAATCTGGCTTCCCTATTGCCTTTGCTTGTCGCCAAAGGGGATCACGAGACCCCGGGACACTGCGACCGTCATAAATACGAGCCAGTTCCCAAGCGTCCGGATTTTGATCATGTGACCATGGGGGGACGCTGCAACGGTCCTAATAAGTGTGTAAAATGGCCATAAGTCTCTTGTTTTCAGTGCTGTTGTAACTTCAACCGGTCACTCAACGAACAGTCGTAAGCGGAGGACTCCCTGCATTGAAAAGCCTAAGCCTTTACAGAGCCTCAGATCCTGGAAGTTGCTATCTTGGAATAAAACGCGTTACAGGTAGTCCTCGACTTAACAACTGGAATTTGAGTCCGGATTTACAGTCGTAAGTCATGATGGTCACTAAATGAATGATCGTAAGTCGAGGACTACCGGGATAGGATTTTCTTCATCACCGGAAGCTGCGCCGAGTTCTGTCTTGTCCAAATCTTTCTCCGTAGCTCCTGGCTGGGGAATTCTATGCTGGCTGGGGAATTCTGGGAGTTGACGTTGCCAAGGTTGAGAAACACTGCTCTACGTTGAATTTCATTTTGTTAGCTAGGGCCCAGGGTTCGAGTCCGTCGAGATCCATCTGGATCTTGAGCCTATCCTCTAGGGAGTTGGCTATTCCTTCCTGGGTGCCACCGTTAGGACAACAGCCAGCTGGAGAGGTTTTGCAGGTGGCTCAAGCCAGCGAGTCAAGCTGCACCCTTCCGGAAAACGATGGGATTTATCGGCAGCCGTCCTTAATTTTTCTTTTTTTTTTTCTTTTCCCCCGTCGCAGGCACACTGCTCACCACTCCACAACACACTGCCCTGGGGGCACATCCCGTCTCAGTGCCAACGTACCGGGCGCAGGGGACCCCTACCTACAGCTACATCCCACCTCATTGGTAACTCCATCGGCCAAATCCATGTGAGTATCTGTGGGTCTCTCTCCCAGGTGCGGTTGTGAGGAGGCCAGGCTAAGAATGGATTGGGGCTTCTTAAGATTTTTGTCTTCAGGACATATATCTGCTGGAAAAACAAAACAAAACTCCTCATCGGTGACAGGGACGGCATCTGGCCAGTAAATACTCGGCTCCATTCGGTTTGCCCAGACTCCTCCCCAATGCCAAGGATTATGGGGGTCATTAAAAGAAGATGATGACAGGAAGATCCTCATCCCTTGGGAAGTGGGAAGAAAGGACCACGGAGGTGGGAAGGGACCTCGGAGGTCATCTAGTCCGACCCGGGAGACCCTCGACCAGTTGGCTCTGCAGAAGGATTCAAAATGGGGCCCGCGACGTCAAACCTGGTTTAGATGTCGCTCTTTGCCGTTACCCCTGCAGGGTGGACTTCAAGACCCAGAAATCTCTCTGCTCGCTGGCTAGGAATCCTGGGAGTTGGAGTCCTTACCTTGCAGTATTATTATTATTTTTTTCCCCCATGCACATTGACTGAACTCCTCTCCCGTCACTTTAAGACTTGTGGACTTCAACTCCCAGAATTCCTCTGCCGGCCATGCTGGCTGGGGCATTCTGGGAATTGAAGTCCACAAGTTTTAAAGTGGCCAACTTTGGAGATCCCTGCCTTAGAGCAGTGCTTCCCAACCATATCCATTTGAAGATGGGTGGACTTCAACTCCCAGAATGCCCCAGCCAGCAACGCTGGCTGGGGCATTCTGGGAGTTGAAGTCCACCCATCTTCAAATGGCTGGCAATATTAAAGTCTTAGCTTTAATATTAATCCTCCATTCACAGAAAAATACAGACGGTTAGCCGTGGGAGGTTAGATAATTCGGCGATTCACAGAATGGCCGAGAGGATTCTGTCTCCGTTGATTTGTTCCCGGTGAAATTGGATTTTGCGCTTTTCCGTCTGTCTGTCTGTCTGGCCAACGAACGGCAAGATCCCTGGGACAGATGGGGTGCGTGGGAATCCATCTCGTTCGGCTTCCAAGCCTCCAAAGGAGAGAGACGGAGAGTCCGCAGGCAAAAATCCAAGCGCAGAGCTTTTTAGGGTGGATATTTGCCTGCTGGCAAAGAGTCTTCAAGGGCTCTGTCTTTTTATGGAGATTGGGGGAAGGAAAAGAAGGAAGGAAGGAAGGAAGGGGAGAAGAGAGAAAAGGGAGAGAGGAAGGAGGAGAGAGGGAAAAGGAAGGGAGGGAGGGGGAGGAAGGAAGAATGGGAAGGAAGGAAGGAAGGAAGGAGGGAGGAATGAGAGGGAAAGAAGGAAGAGAGAGGAAGGAAGGGGAGAGGAAAAGGAGAGAGGAAGGAGGGAAGAGCAAAAGGAAGGGGAGAAGAGAAAAGGGAGAGAGGAAGGAGGAGAGAGGGAAAAGGAAGGGAGGGAGGGGGGAAGAAGGAAGAATGGGAAGGAAGGAAGGAAGAGGGGAAGGAAGGGTGGGAAGGAGAGCGGAAGGAAAGAAGAGAGGGAAGAGAGCAAAAGGAAGGAAGGGGAGAAGAGAAAAGGGAGAGAGGAAGGAGGAGAGAGGGAAAAGGAAGGGAGGGAGGGGGGAAGAAGGAAGAATAGGAAGGAAGGAAGGGGAGAGGGAAAGGAGAGAGGAAGGAAGAGGAAAGGGGAAGGAAGGAAGGAGAGAGAGGAAGGAGGAGAGAGGGAAAAGGAAGGGAGGGAGGGGGGAAGAAGGAAGAATGGGAAGGAAGGAAGGAAGAGAGGGGAAGGAAGGGTGGGAAGGAGAGCGGAAGGAAAGAAGAGAGGGAAGAGAGCAAAAGGAAGGAAGGGGAGAAGAGAAAAGGGAGAGAGGAAGGAGGAGAGAGGGAAAAGGAAGGGAGGGAGGGGGGAAGAAGGAAGAATAGGAAGGAAGGAAGGGGAGAGGGAAAGGAGAGAGGAAGGAAGGGGAAAGGGGAAGGAAGGAAGGGGAGAAGAGAGAAAAGGGAGAGAGGAAGGAGGGGAGAGGGAAAAGGGAGGGAGGGAGGGGGAGGAAGGAAGAATGGGAAGGAAGGAAGGAGAGAGGAATGAGAAGGAAGGAAGGAAGAGAGGGGAAGGAAGGGGAGAGGGAAAGGAGAGAGGAAGGAAGGAAGAGAGAGCAGGAAGGAAGGGGAGAGAGGAAGGAGGAGAGAGGGAAAAGAAAAGGAGGGAGGAAGGAGAGGAAGAAGAGATGGGAAGGAAGGAGAGGGGAGAGAGGGAGAAGAGAGGGAAATAAGAAGGGAGGAAGGAAGGAAAGAAGGAGAAGATTCAAGCCTAATATTTAAGACTAAGAGAGCATTTCAAGACCTTGGAAAATGACCGGATGCCGAATAGAACCTCTTTTATCGTGGCTCTTTGCGCAGCGGAGGAGAAAAAGCTGAAAAATTTGGCCGGCTGGAAGACAAGAAGCCATTCACCCTAACTAAGCCTGGCGGGAGAGGGAAATTCGAACCCACGTCTCAAACTCTCTTCCTTTCTTTCCCCCCCCTTGACAGATCTGGAGTCAAGACATCGGATGCAACCAGGCGTGATGGAGCAGCTGCCCCACAGCCCCCCCTCCTGCTCCCCCCACGGGGGCGTTGCCAGCGAAAGCGAAAACCCGCCCATCTCAAGGGTCTCCTTACGCATTCTTTTGAGATTTTAATGTTGCATTTAATTTTTGATTTCCCGGATAAAAACCACGCGCCCACCCCCCTCTTCCCTTGTCCCCAGCCCCCCACCCTTTCCCCATTCCTCCAGTCCCCCACCCAATTGAACTCTATTGTTTCTTTCCACCCCTTTGGTCTTCCATTTCCCTCCCATTGAGCGTTGCCGGGACCTCCTGAGGCCATCTAGACATTCACGATCCGTGTGGGTTCCTCGGAGGGGGGGCAGATGGGGGGGGGAATTTCCCCTTTAGGGTTCTGGAGGGATCGAGAACAGCCTTCCTCACTCACCCACCCACCCACCTCCCCTGGGAAGGCCTCCCCCACCGACCCCCCCATCCCCATCCCCATCATGTTTCCATCATGAAATCCGCATCTTCTCCCCCCAATAAAGAGGGGGGGGGTCTTCCCATTAATCTTAGGCTGATAATAAGGGTGTCCTTTGGTGCGTGGGGGGAGTCAAAAAAAAAGTCAAAATGGCAGCCAGGGCCCTGATTGAGAGACCCTGCCTCTTTTTTTTTAAAAAAAAAATGCATTGGATGGGTGTCACTTTAAAAAAAGGCAGAGTTTTGTGACTTGAGGTTCCGGTTGTCATTTTGGGGAGGACAGACCTTTGCCCCTCACCCCCACTCCCCAAAATGGGGACCTTCTGGAGATACTGCAGGTAGTCCTCGACTTACGACCACATCGGAGCCCCAGATTTCTCCTCCCGAGCGAGACGTTTCGTTCAGTCAATTTTGCCCCCTTTTTGACGACCCTTCTTGCCGCCGTCGTTCAGCGAATCCCTGCGGTTGGTTAAGCCGGCCACACGGTTGTTAAGCGAATCCGGCTTCCCCCCTTTGACTTTGCTTGTCGGGAGGTCGCAAAAGGGGATCACGTGACCCCCCCCCAGATACAGCAACCGTCATAAATATGAGTCCGCTTTCCAAGCGTCAATGAGTTTTGATCCCGTGACCACGGGGATACCGCAACGGTCCTTAAGTGTGAGAAAAACGGTCCTAAGTCCATTTTTTTTCCAGTGTCGTCGTAACTTCGAACGGTCACTAAACGAACTGTTGTAAGTCGAGGACTACCAGTAATGAGGAGGTGAAGCAAGGAGCCCCCCAACATTCCCCATGTTAAGCTTGGAAGAAATTCAGCACGGAGGACAACAGAATGAGGAGATTCTATGGTGGTTTGTTTGGCCAAGCTAACTTCCATTTCTGCCCACCCGATTACGGATTAACAGAGTTGAAAGGTATCTTGTAGGTCATCTAGTCCAACCCCCCCCCCAAAAAAAAGCAGGGAGGCCCTACACCATTTCTGACAAATGGCAACTTAATCTCCACCGATCCAGGTGGCCTTCAGGATCTCCTCAATCAAAGTCTTCCCCAGTGATTTTTTTCTGTGGGTGCCCCACCCATCAAAAAAATGACCTCTCTGGTCTTGTTGGGTTCTAGGTTGGGTTCTCCATCCTTCTTGACCCCATCGTTCAAGTCAACGTCACGATCTCCAGATGTTGTTGGGTGGTGGCCAAAGGTTCCTGAGAACCTGGTTGATCCGTGGAGGCACCCAACTGAAGGTTGTCTGGAAACCCACTTGGGATCGGAATACAGGGATGACCCCCCAATGTTAAAGGAGCCCCCTCCATGGGGCTGGGGGAAGGTAGAATTGAGGTGTCTCTCCCCAAAGGGAAGGAAGCAGTGGGACCAAAGGAAGTCCCTGCCAGGAGAAATGAGCTTCCTCAACCCAACGAAGCAGAAGAACGGAAAGAAAAAAAACGAGATGGTCCATGAGGAGCCACCCTTAAGATCTCCCAAACCATCCATCTTGTCAACAAAGATGATCTCTAGCCAGGACTCAAGCTGGCATGTCCAGGAGTTGGAGATGACCGTGATATGCCAGGCCTCCTGAAGGATCGCCCTCTTCGACGTGGACGTTGATGTCCTTTCTGCCTTGCATCCACCCTTGCCCAGCGGAGAGGGACTTCTGGGGTAGCCAGGACCTCTTTAAGCAAGTTGGGCAAGGTGGAAGTCAGTTTGTGGTCAGTGACACGTCTGCGTCCAGAAGCTTTCAAGAGCTACTCAACGGCTGAGATGGGTTGAGAAGTTCTGGATGGCTTCTGGATAGAGTTGTGACCTCCAGGAAGGAAGCTCTAAATGTTGCTGGAGATCAGGGATGAAGGCTTCAACCTTGGCCGCTTGAAGATGGGTGGACTTCAACTCCCAGAATTCCCCGTGCTGGCTGGGGAATTCTGGGAGTTGAAGTCCACCCATCTTCAAGCGGCCAAGGTTGAAAAATATAAATGGTTGAGAGATCATTGAATCCAGAAGTTGTCTTTCCAACATCTGCTGGTGGCTGTGCAGAATTGGGGTCCAGGGAGCAGGGTGGGTGGGCAGCCTTACGTATGCAAGCATTCATTTTCAACTTGTCTGGAATGGCATCAAGACTCCTCCTCCCCCCCCCCCCGGGCAGCGGGTTGGACTAGAAGGCCTCCGAGGTTCCCTTTCAGCCCTACCGTTCTTCTCCCTTCTAACTTTGGGTTGCGGAATCCCTCTGGGGGGGGGGGCATAGAATAGCACAGAGGGGAATAATGAGAACATCTCGGCGCTATCCCATCTTATATAATCGCCGTGCACACGCGCTCACATTTTTGATCCTGGGCGAACCGTTTGTTAAATTATTCGAAGGCCAGCTCTAGGCGTGGACCCCCACGGATTTCTGGGGGGGGGGGGCTGTCCTCCCATCTTCCGGCAATGGGGGTCACAGAGGGAAGACCCAGAGAGATGTCATCGCAGTGCCCATTCTAACTAGTGCCATCCCGTGTCCGGCCAACCAGCCCGCACTAGGAACTAACCGCGAGAGGGATCTTGGCGCCCGAGTGGACAATCGTTTAGATATGAGCCAGCCGTGTGCGGCGGCAGCCAAAAAAGACAACGCAATCCCAGGCTGCATCAACAGAGGGATTTAATCAAGATTATGTGAAGTGTTAATACCACTTTGTAAGTGGTATTTACACTTGAAATATTGCATCCGGTTTTGGACGCCATTTTGTAAAAAAAGATGTGGAGACTCTGGAAAGAGTGCAGAGAAGAGCAACAAAGAGGATTAGGGGACTGGAGGCTGAAACATATGAAGAACGGTTGGAGGAACTGGGAATGTCTGGTTTAATGAAAAGAAGGTCTAGGGGAGACACGATAGCATCTTCCAATATCTCAGGGGCTGCCCCAAAGAAGAGGCAGTCAAGCTATTCTCCAAAGCACCAGAAGACAAAAATGGATGGAAACTAATCAAGGAGAGAAGCAACCTGGAACTAAGGAGAAACTTCCTGACAGTGAGGACAATTAACCAGTGGAACAGCCTGCCACCAGAAGTTTTGGGTGCTCCCATCACTGGAGGATTTCAAGAAGAGATTGGACAACCATTTGTCTGAAGCGGTATAGCCTCGTGCCTAAGCAGCGGGTTGGACTAGAAGACCTCTTAAGATCCCTCCCAACTTCAATCAGAAGTTGTGGTTGCTCCAACATTGGGAGTTTTTAAAAGAAGAGGCTGGACAGCCACTCTTCTCAAATGGCATAGGGTCTCCTGCTCGAGCACGGGGTTGGACTAGATGACCTTCGGGGTCCCCGCCAGCTCTTTTATTCTATTTTTCTGGCATGGGGGGGGGGCGTTTTTTCGCTGGTGCAATGCTAGGGGAACCGTGTTTTTGGCCCTCACTAGGAGGCTCCGAGCAGCCCCTGTTCTCAACCTTCGTACTTCCAGGTGTATATAGCTGTATAAAGTGTATAATCTTAAATAGGGCGGGGGGGGGAGGCAATCAGCCAAGAGAGCTGGGTAGGGTTTGGAGACCCCTCCCCAAAATAACCCCGTCATGAATCCTGAGAGCTGTAGATTTGTGAGCCTCTACAGCAGGGGTCTCCAACCTTGGCCCCTTTAAGCCTGGCGGACTTCAACTCCCAGAATTCCCCAGCCAGCAAAGCTTGTCCCCTTTAAGCCTGGCGGACTTCAACTCCCAGAATTCCCCAGCCAGCTTTGCTGGCTGAGGAATTCTGGGAGTTGAAGTCCGCCAGGCTTAAAGGGGACAAGGTTCGAGACTCCTGCCCTACAGGAACAAAAAACTGAAATTATGCAGGTGGTCCTCGACTTTTAACGACCACAATCGGAGCCATAGCTAAGCCAGGCGGTTGTGAAGTGAGTCACGCCTTTTGGTGTCGGCAGTCGGGCAGACTTCCCGTCGTTAAATGAATCTCATGGCCGTTAAGCGAATCCGGCTCTTCCCCCCCCCAATCGACTGCTTGTTGGAAAGTTGCAAATGGCAATGACATAACCCCGGGACCCTGCAAATAATCGAATTTTGATTATTGGACCGTAGGGATGCTGCCGCGGCCCTCTGTGTGAGGAACCGGTTGGAAGTCACATTTTTTTTTAAAGCGCCGTCGTTAACTTGGAACGGTCAGTAAAGGAACGGTTGTAAGTCGAACTGCTTTGGCAGTTAAGGAGAAACATCTGGATTTGTCCAGATTTCAGGGGTCCCTCCCACATGCACCCTCTCCCCATGAATTAAGAAATAAAACTTTTCTACTCTTCCCCCCCCATCACTAAACAGGTAGTCCTCCACCTACGTCCACCGTTGAGCCCCAAATTTACGTTGCTAAGCGAGGAATCCACGAACTTTCCTTGCCACATTTGTTAAGTGAATCGCTGCGCCTGGAGGAGCAGGTCAGCCCTTGTGTGATGGATGCATTGAATTCATTCCAGGTAGTCCTCGGCTTGCGACCGCCGGCACTTCCGTCGCTAAGTGAAGCATTTGTTAAAATTAATTTTGCCCCGTTTTACGACCTTTCTTGCCACGGTTGTTAAGTGAATCTGGCTTCCACTGTTGACTTTGCTTGTCGGGAAGGTCGCAGAAGGGGATCACGTGACCCCAGGACTCTGCAGCCGTCATAAATGTGAACGCGTTGCCATGAGTGCGAATTTTGATCTCGCGACCACGACTGCTGCAGCCGTTGTAAGCGTGATAATGGCTCGTGAGTCAAGTTTTTTTTCCCGTGCTTTTGGACGGTCACTAAACGGAACGGTTTGTAAGTCGAGGACTGCCTGGATTGGGAGTTTCTTGCATAAAATCATTTGCAGTGTGCACAGAGACAGCTGGCTCTTGAGATGGAAAAGCCCCTTTGCAGGGGTCCGCTGAGATTTTTTTTATTTTTTTTTAAATAAAAAATTATCCAGCCCGCAGAATTAATTCCGTTAAAAACTTGCTTTTAGGACATTTTTACTGGAAACGAAAAGTCTTCCATTCTTTCAACCTTACGGATTTAACCCAGCGGAGTTGGGGGGGGCGGCGGCGGGAGAGGTGGGAAAACTGGTGTGTTTGAAAAGACCCCCGATCCTCAGTCCGAACTTGTGAATACGACGTGTAAATTCATACGATCATATGATTTCGTTGGGAAGATCGACCGAGGAGGGATCTCCCCCGACCGATTTAAGCCAAGAGTTTGTAACTACGATATTTACTGTAAGATGTAGAACATTCAATAACGATTAAACTATTTCCAAAAAAGAAAGAAGGAAAAAAAAATCAAAACCGAAAATCTTGTCTCTTGATTCAAGCGTTTTTTTTGTTTTGTTTGCTTATCGGATTCAGACTTTTCAATTCACAGGTAGTCCTTGACCTACGACTGCAACAGAGCCCCATTATTTCCCATCGCTGAGCAAGACAGTGGAGGGAGTTTTGGTCCCGTTTTTGCCACCGTTGTTAAGCGAATCACAGCAGCTGTTTAATTAGCACCGTTGTTAAATCAATCCAGCTCCCCCCCACCCCCGTCGACGTTACAGATCAAACGGTCGCAAAAGGGGATCGCGTGTGACCTCGGGATACGGCCACCGTCATAAACATCAGTCAGTTGGCAAGGTCTGAATTTTAATCACGTGAGCAATGGAGATGTTGCGACTCTGTAAAAATGTGAAAAACGGTCACAAAGTCACGTTTTTTTCAGTGCCGGCGTAACTTGGAACAGTCACTAAACGAGTGGACTTTGTAGTGCATTCTCTCCCCCCTTTTTATGCTCAGCCCTGGAATTTTCTTGCGCGAGAGCGCCCTCTGCTGGGTCCTTTGCACCAATGCATTGGCAGCTCAATTTGTGATTTTCTTGCCTTCTTTTCGTGCGACGTCTTTTATCCTTTTGTGACAGATCACAAATATTTGGATATTTCTTCACGTAGGATGGAGCTCCAGGGAGGGTCATTCTTTTGTTTCGACCCCCGGGGTTATTTTTATTTATTTTTATCTTTAGACGGAGAAGGGAGTCCATCTCAATGGGAGACGTTGCTCGGATCAGGCAGACGCATCCAAATTATCCCTCCGGGAGTCCTTTTCAAATTCAGATCCTAAGCCTCAGATCTTTTTCCCTTCCGTTCCAACTCATCCTGGGTTGATTTTTTTGGGGAAAGCACCAGAAGAAGGGCAGACGGTTTGCATCAGGGTGGATAAAAATCAAATGATTTTTTTAAAAAAAAATCCAAAAAAATCAGATTTTTTAAAATTTAAATCGGATTTTTTTTTAATTTTTATCAAATTTATTTTAATAAAAAACTTTCGGGGTAAAAATCTTATCATGAGATAGTTTTCTATTTAAGATACATAAATAATTTAGTTTATTCAGCCTGAAATGGAGCTTAGTTATGTAGCAGGAGGCTGTATGTTCTGCAACGCTGGGAGCTTTCTATTGAAGCTTCCGGATAGTTTTCAAGGGCAGCCCCATGTAAAGAGCATTGCAGTAGTCAAGACTGGGAGGGGGGGGAAGGATTTCATTGTGAACTGTGAGCAGGGATTTCAACAGCGACTCTCCGACCCTCGGCTGCCACCCAGCCCCACCCTGGCCAAGCAAGGGCAACCACCAACCATTGATTGATTTTCTGGTTTTTATTTAACAACATATAGAAATGAAACTTCTCTTAAGACCCCCCCCCCTCCTTTTTTTAATGTAACACCAAGAAGGGTTGGCCATAAATAATCCTAGGGGCAAAAACACAGGTGCCCCCACTCGCATGGGGCAGACCAGGCGCTCCCACTTCGCTTTGCCCGCATAAATAATATGTAGAAAAAAAATAACGAACTCCCCCCCCCCCAAAAAAAATCTATGCGATTGACATTTGGGGGTGAAAAAAAATGAGCTAGTCCTCGACTTACGACCACCATGGGGACCAGAATTTTCAATGGCTAAGGAAGTTGGTTGTTAATGTGCCTAATTTTACGACTGCTTTGCCATGGTCGTTGCAGTGAATCGTTGCAGTTAGTAACATGGTTGTTAAGTGAATCTGGCTTCCCCCACTGACTTTGCTCGTCAGAAGGCCGCAAAAATGCAACCCCCGGGACACTGCAAGCGTCATAAGTATGAGTCAGTGGCCAATTTTTGATCACTTGACCAGAAGGATGCTGCAACGGTCATAAGTGTGAAAAATGGTCATAAACGGCTTTTTTTTTCTCAATCCCGTTATAACTTTGAACGGTCACTAAATGAATTGTTGTTAAGTCGAGGACTATTCTTTCTTTCTTTCTCTCTCTCTCTCACACATACACACATGCACTCAGCAGAAGCATCCTCAGCACAGCTGAGTTCAGACACTCCACAATTCCAGAACTGTTTAGTAGCGGATGGCACACCACCAGGAAATCCCAGGGGTTGGGTGTGGCTAACTTGAGAAGACAAGGAAATTTCTCCCCCCCACCCCAGAAAAATAAATAAATAATGCAGCGGGGACCAACTTCCGTAGGGTTGCCCAGAAAAACGACACAAACGAGTCCATACGGTCATCAGCTCCACGGGGACGGAGGCGCCACATTTCCACGACGTCCCGGGCCGTAATAATAAAAAGAGTCTTTTTTTTTTCCCCTTTCTCGTCCTACCCGGCCTGGCTGGCGTTGTCGCAGAGCTGCCTCTGAGCCGTGCAAAAGGAAAACGGAAGGAAAGGGGCTCCCCCAGGCGAGCATCTTTGGTCCTTTGAAGTATTTTTGCAAGCCAGAGCTGCCCCCCTCCACACACACACACACACACAGCAGAGTCCGACCCAGACGGGGGTCCAAGGAGCAGGGAGAAAAGCCGGCCGGCCGTCACTTTCGCCAATGCCCAATACATGCGCAGCAGACGGGAAGGCGCTTCGGACACACAGCGTCCACAGCGGTTGCGTTGCTCCTATCTTCTCGGCCGCACGGGGCAGTCAAATGACAACCTGCGAGGGGAGGGAGGGAGGGAGAAGAGGGGGAATTAAATTGCCATCATCCGGATTGTAAGCGAGGGGGGGTTTATTCTTTACAAGAGATATATAAAGAGCCTTGGTAGTACAGTGGTCTAAAGCACCCTGTTATTAACACCAGCTGCCTGCAATTACTGCAGGTTCGAATCTCGCCAGGCTCAAGGTTGACTCAGCCTTCCATCCTTTCTAAGGTAGGTGAAATGAGGACCCGGACTGTGGGGGCCATAAACTGACTTTGTATAAATATACAAAAGGATGAAGTCTATTGCTTAACGCATTGTAAGCCGCCCTGAGTCTCCGGAGAAGGGCGGCATATAAATCAAATTATATATATATATATATATATATATATATATCAATAGAAAGCAAACCCCGTTCCTTTCTAGCACTGAGGATGTTACCTGGCTGGGTCATGAAACGTCTGAAAGAAAACAACTAAGATCAGAGAGCCCCAAGGATCCCATCCTCCTCCTCCTCCTCTTTTTTTTTTGCACTAGTGATGTTACCTAGTTGGGTCATGAAACATCTTCAAGAAACCCACCAAGCTTAGAGAGCATCAAGGACCCCGTAGTTAAATCCTGAGCTCCAAATATTCTCATTTACTTACTTACTTACTTACTTACTTACTTACTTTATTTATTTACTTATTTACTTATTTACTTATTTACTTATTTACTTATTTACTTATTTACTTATTTACTTATTTACTTACTGATTGATTGATTGATTGATTGATTGATTGATTGATTGATTGATTGATTGATTGATTGATTGATTGATTCGATTTATATGCCGCCCTTCTCCGGAGACTCAGGGCGGCTTACAATGCTTTTAAGCAATAGCCTTCATACTTTTGTATATACCTGCTTAGTAGGGCTTTTGGCCCCCCCCCAAGCGGTGTTCTTTTTTTAATACAAAATCAGCTTATTGCCCCCAACAATCCGGGTCCTCATTTTACCGACCTCGGAAGGATGGAAGGCTGAGTCAACCTTGAGCCTGCTGAGATTTGAACTCGCAGTAATTGCAGGCAGCTGGTGCTACTTAACAGCGCTTTAGTCTGCTGCGCCACCAAGGCACCAATTTTATTGATATTTTCTCAGTCCTGAAACTCTTGGCTGGCACGTTGGGAAGACAACCTAAGACCGTCTTGCTTTCTGACCACGGGCAGGGCTCTCGGGGGTCTTTCACCCTCTCCTTGAGAGATTCCCTTGGACAAGACCCCCCGTATCCCCGACTTACCTCTTGCTGGCCCTCTGCCACCGAGGGCCGTTTCAGCCTTCCTCCGTTGCTGACCAGCGCTTTTTGCTCTGGGGCGAGGGAGGCGTAAGGGGGCTCGCTGGGCTCGGCCTCCCCCACCCCTTCGGAGACGGTTTTCAGTTCCGTGGGGTTGGATCTCTGCTCGGGGATACGGGCCACGCGGAACCTGGGAGAGAAAAAGCAAACGCACCGTTTGCAACCTGGGCAGTGGGAGAAGGAACGCGGGTGCCATCTAGGATGAAGGGAATCCTGCAATTTTTGCACATTTACAGGTAGTCCTCAATTTACAACAATTCATTTAGTGACTGTTGTAAAGTTACAACAGGCACTGAAAAAAGCCAACTTATAACCTGTTTTCACACTTATGACTGTTGCAGCATCCTCAAAAATCGTCGCGGGATCAAAATTTGGGTGCTCGGCAACCAGCTTGTACAGGTAGTCCTTGACTTACGACAGCTCATTTAGTGAAACTTCAAACTTACAATTCAAACTTACAACGGCATTGAAAAAAAGCGACTTGCGACCATTTTTCACACTTACGACCGCTGTAGCATCCCCATGGTCACGTAATCCAAAATTTGGCAACTGTGTCATATTTATGACCGGGGTCATGCCATCACTTTTTGCGACCTTCTGACAAGCAAAGTCAATGGGAGAGCCAGATTCACTTAACAACCGTGTTGACTAACCTAACAATCGCAGCGATCCACTTAACAACTGAGGGCAAGAAAAGTCGTAAAATGGGGCACTTAGCAACTGTCTCACTTAGCAACAGAAAATTTGGGCTCAATTATGGTCGTTAGTCAAGGTCTACCTGTATCCTATTTCTCTCGTTCCTACTCCTAGGCAAGATATACAGAGTTTTACCTCTTAAGGACTAGAACCCTGACACACTTATTCCATCTAGCCGGGCTGGCTTGATCCCATCCTCTCAGTTTTAATTGAATTTGGTTTTAATTGGGTTGTTTTAAATTTTGGGCCAAAATTATTTAATTGTTTTTTAAACTGTTTTTAAATTTTATATGCTATGTTTTATCTCGGCTGTACACCACCCTGAGTCCCGCAGGAGAAGGGCGATATAAAAATAAAATAAAATAAAATAAATAAATAAATAAATAGAAACTTCGGTTTTTTAAATCAATCAATCAAATCAAATCAAATCAAATCAAATATAAAATAAAATAATAAAATAAAATAAAATTAAATTAAAATAAAATTAAATTAAAATAAAATAAAATAAAATAAAATAAAATAAAATAAAATAAAATAAAATAAAATAATAAAATAAAATAAAATAAAATAAAATAAAATAAAATAAAATAAAATAAAATAAAATAAAATAAAATAAATGGCAAGAAGAGCTGAATCCTACCCTGTAGAATTTTACCTCTTAAGGACTAGAAACTTGGTTTTTTAAAAAATGAATGAATGAATGAATGAATGGCAAGAAGAGGCTGAATCCTACCCTACAGAGCTTTACCTCTTAAGGACTAGAAACTTGGTTTTTTTAAAAAAAATGAATGAATGAATGAATGAATGAATGGCAAGAAGAGGCTGAATCCTACCCTACCCTGGCCTGGCAAGTCATTCATAGGTGCACCTTGGACCTTACCTGCCCACAGAGAGGATGGTGATCTCTCCCGGCCGGGGAGGTTTCGGGGCATGGCTGCCGGGCAGCACACTTGTGGACACGGCTTCGGTGGCCTGCATCATGTCTGGCCACTTCTTCTGGCTGCAGCGGGTGCAGGAGGGGCCGGAGCGCATGGCCAGGCCCTGGACGGTGTGGAGATGATGCCGATGAGGGCAAATGTGTGGGATTTGGGGCAGGAGGTGCAACCTGGATGGGGCAGAAGCGACGATCAGTTGGGGTGAGAGAGAAAAGGGGCGGTTTGGCTCGCTCTCAGCAGGGGCTGGTGGGTTGGATTTCAAAGCCCATCGTCCTTAATCCCTGGGCTCAGGAGGATGGGATACATTGCTCAGGGAAGGTGACTGAGGATTCGGATTTCCCGAGCTAGGAAAATAGGGGATTCCAATCCCTGTTTGATGATTGGACTACAACCGTTCTTTTACTGTCCATTCAGAGTTGCAACGACACTGAGAAAAGTGACTCATGACTGTTTTTCAAATGGGGGAACCCCTAGGACTACCGCCTCCCGTCCAGCCTCACAGGGTTGTTGTTCCGAGCAAAATTCTGGGTGGGTGAAAAACACCATAGGGGCTACCAAGCATCCTTGAATGAGCAGTATATAGATCTATCTATTATCTACCTACCTACCTACCTACCTACCTCTCTCCCATCTATCTATCTATCCATCTATCTATCTCTATCATCTACCTATCTGTCTGTCTCTCTCTCTCTCTCTCTCTCATCTACCTATCTACCTATCTGTCTATCTGTCTGTCTGTCTATCTATATCTATCTATCTATCTATCTATCTATCTATCTATCTATCTATCTATCTATCATCATCTATCTATCTCTATCATCTACCTACCTACCTATCTGTCTGTCTATCTGTTTGTCTGTCTGTCTCTGTCTCTGTCTCTATCATCTATCTCTATCATCTACCTACCTACCTATCTGTCTGCCTGTCTCTCTCTCTCTCTCTATCATCTACCTATCTACCTATCTGACTATCTATCTTTGTCTGTCTGTCTGTCTGTCTGTCTCTCTATCTATCATCTATCTATCTATCAACTATCTATCTCTATCATCTACCTACCTGTCTGTCTGTCTGTCTGTTTTTCTGTCTCCCTCTCTCTATCATGTACCTATCTACCTCTGTCTATCTGTTTATCTATCTGTTTATCTGTCTGTCTATCTATCTATCTATCTATCTATCTATCTATCTATCTATCTATCTATCATCATCATCTATCTATCTATCTATCTATCTATCTATCTATCTATCTATCTATCTATCATCTATCTATCTATCTATCTATCTATCTATCTATCTATCCATCATCTATCTATCCATCCATCCATCCATTCTATCTATCCATCCATCCTATCCATCCATCCATTCTATCTATCATCTCTCTCTCTCAACTATCTACCTATCCGTCTATCTGTCTGTCTGTCTCTGTCTGTCTACCTACCTACCTACTTACCTATAATCTATTTATCTATCATCTCTTTATATATCTATCTCTACCTACCTACCTACCTATTATCTATCTATCATTTACCTATCTACCTACCTACCTCTCTATCTATCATCTCTCTCATCTCTCTCTCTCTCTCAGGGCTGAAAGGCTAGAAAAAAAGGAGGTTGGAGCCCCCGATAGAAGGAAAATGGGTAACCTACTTGTTCACGGGCTTGTAAATTGGCTGTGTGAGCTGCTTGCTGTGGTATTCCTTCAGCATCTCCTCCAGGACAGCTGCGTTTTCTGTGGGCAAGAAATTTTGGGGAAAGAAGGTTTTTAACAAAGGTACCAAGGAAAGCAAGATTTCTCCATTGCATCGCAAAGCAAAAAACAAACCCTGATTTCTGGATGGGGGCTTAAACCATCCAGTGCTGCAGTGGAACATGAATTGCAAATTTGGACACGGACATAAAGGCACACACATATATTCTGGAAGACAGCAATGACGAACAAAATCCATGATGCACCTAGAAAACTGTCCCAATCAGAAGCTATCTTTATTTTATTTTTCCTTGTTTTTTTTCCAAATTCCCTGCTTGAATGCTAACATATGCAGGTAGCCCTCGACTTACGACAACACCTGAGCCCTAAATTTCCGTTGCCAAGCAAAGCAGTTTGAAGCGAATTGTGCTCCATTTAACATTTTTTTTAATGGTATTTTTATTGTTAAAGAATAACAGAAAAAAAACCAATACAAAAATCAATAGTAAAGAAAGAAAAAATTTCCCCCCCCAACGTGCTATACAAATGAAAAGGAAGTTTTAGGAAATTATAGTCTTCAATTCTTCCAAAAATCTCTTTGATAGGGTACTGGCGCCGATTCATCCAATCTCCCAAGTGCAAAGTCCACAAATGGTTGCCAAGTGTTCCAAAAAACATTCTCTTTGTATATACCACTTCTAATTTTAATATCACAAGTCAATTTATCATTTAATGCAAATTTCCATGTTTCATTATACCATTCTTCTAATTTTAAGTCAACATTTAATTTCCAATATCTAGCAATTATAATTCTCCCCATTATAACCAAAATCCTCACCAATTCTCTTTCTCCAGTTGTTAATATTGTTTCATTCAATATTAATAATAATATGGTTTCCGATTTCAATTTGACCCTCTTCTTAATCATTTCAAATATTTCATTTTCTATCCTAGACCAAAAAAGTTCAACCCCATTACATTTACACCACATATGAGCATATGTCCCAAATTCCACTTTACATCTCCAACACATTTTATCCACTTTATTATCCATTTGAAAAAGTCTTACATTTTACATTTTTTGCCAGTTGTATTTTTTGTTAAGCGAACCGCTGCAGTTGTTAAATGAACCATGCGGTTGTTAAGTGAATCTTGGTACCTCCATTGCGGTTGTTTGTCGGACGTCAGCTGGGAAGGTCACAAAAGGGGGGGATCACGTGACCCCAGGACGGTGCAGCCGTCCTAAATACCTGCCAGCTGCCAATTGTCCGAATTTTGAATCACTCGAAAGGGCTTCGGTCACACGGGCTGCAGCTTCCATCTATGCTTTCTTCACATGCAGGTAGTCCTCGACTTTATAACGGTTCATTGAGTGACCGTTCAAAGTTACAACACCACTGCAAAAAGTCATTTATGACCATTTTTCACCCTTATGACTGTTGCAGCATCTCCACGGACACATGATCGAAAATTGAGACGTTTTTGGCAACTGACTCACATTTACGACGGTTTCAGCGTCCCCGGGATCACGGGATCCCCTTTTGGGACCTTCTGACAAGCCGAGTCAACGGGGAAAGCCAGATTCACTTAACAACCGGGTTACTCATTTAACAACGGTAAAGTGATTCGCTTAACAACGGTGGGAAGATCGGTTGCAAAACGGGGAATTTTTTCAGTTAAGAAAGGCGGCGAGAAAAGTTGTAAAATGGCGCCATCCTCACTTAAGAACTCTCTCATTTATCAATGGAAATTGCGGGCTCAGTGATGGTCATAAGTTGAGGACCACCTGCACACACACAATGCTTGTGATGCAGAAACAGAAAGGGCCAATGATTCGGCACCCGGTCAAAGGCTACAAATAAGGCAGAGCATTGGTGTCTGTTGTGGGTCTGGGGTCTCCTTAATCCAGGGGTCTCCAACCTTGGCTGCTTTAAGACTGGTGGACTTCAGCTCCCAGAGTTACTCAGACTGAGGTGGACTTCAACTCCCAGAGTTCCTCAGGCCAAGGTTGGAGACCCCTGGATTAATCCTTGGTTTCAAAGGTATTTATTTATCTTTATTATTCCTTGAAACAAATGCAATGAACCGGCCTTCCCACAGAGTGATTGACACCCGTGCAAAATTGACAGGACTCACAAATGCGCCCCAGGTCTGTGAAAAGGGCACGGAAGCCTTTCTCTAAAAGGGACCCCACCTTTTTTCTCCGTGATCAGCCGCACCAGGACCCCGATGGTATCCTCGTTGACGTCTTCGATCTTATGGCCCGAACTGTTCCCTAAAAATGAAGTTCAGACAGTTAACGAGTTTTTGAAAAGCATTTTTGTCTAGTTTAGGCATGAAAACCAACTGGGTAACGCTGGGCAAATCACCAGGAGATAGTGAGTTCTAGTTCCGTGAAAGCCAATTGGGTGACTTTGGGCCAATCATTAGGAGACGGTGAGTTCTAGTTCAGCCTTACGTATGAAAGCCGGCTGGGTGACTTTGAGCCAATCTCCAGGAGACGGTGAGTTCTAGTTCCTGCCTTAGGCATGAGGGCCAACTGGGTGACTTTGGACCAATCATTAGGAGACTGGGAATTCTAGTTCTGCCTTAGGCATGAAAGTTGACTAGGTGCCTTTGGGTTAAACACCAGGAGACAGTGAGTTCTAGTCTCACCTTAGGCATGAAAGCCAACTAGGTGACTTTGGGCCAATCATCAGGAGACTGGGAGTTCTAGTTCTGCCTTAAGCATGAAAGCCGGCTGGGTGACTTTGAGCCAATCTCCAGGAGACGGTGAGTTCTAGTTCTGCCTTAGGCATGAAAGACAACTGGGTGACTTTGGGCCAATCATCAGGAGACTGGGAGTTCTAGTTCTGTCTTAAGCATGAAAGTTGACTAGGCGACTTTGGGCCAATTACTAGGAGACAGAGAGTTCTAGTCCCGCTTTAGGCACAAAAGTTGGTTGAATGACTTTGGGCCAATCACCAGGAGAGAGTGACTTCTAGTTCCACCTTATGCATGACAGCCACCTGGGTGACTCTGGGCCAATCACCAGGTGATAGTGAGTTCTAGTCCTGCCTTAGACACAAAGGCCATTTTGGGGGGTTCTGTTCTAACTTCGAGCAGTCACTAAACAAATGATCGTGTCAAGGACTATTGATATTGCATTTCAGAGACAGGAGATGGCGCTATTGTTGCACCCATTTCTTTTCTGGCGCTAATAGGCTCCAGATGTTGGACATCTGGGCTGAAGTCGGCCAGGGAAAGCTAAGCTAGAGATGTGCCTGCAATTCCACAGGGCCAGTTTTGGCTCTAGGAAGCCTCTGGCTTGTTCATGTCTGAATCCTCAAAGATACCCAACAGGTTTCTGGCATTCAAAACTCAAAACTAATTTTGCTGAGTGGCAATTAACCAAAGCAGTCAGTTTTTGCTGCAGGACAGGGAAAATAAATGTGAATTTTTAAATTCGGGTGAGATTGCAACTTGAATCAAAGGATTTCTGCAATTTATGCCTATCATGGCATTCAGCAGGGAGAACAACGCAGTTCAACATCCAGGTAGGAAAAATAAAACTCTCACGTCTACGGCACAAGGCAGGAATGCCTAACTTTGGCAACTTTAGGACCTGTGGACTTCAACTCCCAGAATCCCCCCAGCCAGCTATGGTTCTATCTCTGATAATTAGGCATTGTCTATTCCAGGGCTCTCCAAACGGGCCTGGTGGCTCAGCAGACTAAAAGCTTTGTGATTAACACCAGCTGCCTGCAATTACTGCAAGTTCGAATCTCACCAGGCTCAAGGTCGACTCAGCCTTCCATCCTTTCTAAGGTAGGTAAATTGAGGACCCAGTTTGTGGGGGCAATAAGCTGACTTTGTATAAAATATACAAAAGTATGAAGGCTATTGCTTAACGCATTGTAAGCCTCCCTGAGTCTCCGGAGAAGGACGGCATATAAATCAATTTTTTTTTTTAAAAAAAAAATGTGGTCACTTTAACAATTCCCAGAATTCCTCAGCCAGCATGGCTAAGGAATTTTGGGAGATGAAGTCCACAATGCTTAAAATTGTTAAACTTGGCTGGCTAAGGAATTCTGGGAGTTGAAGTCCACAAGTCATAAAGTGGCCACAGTTGGACATTCCTGGTAGAAAGAGTTCCCTTCCATCCCTGGGACTCTATGGTCCTAGGCAGTGGTCGGTTGCTACCTGTAGTAGTGGCAGCAGGAGGCTCCGCCCACACGCCCGGACGTCATCAAATATGATCTGCGCATGCTCACAAGTTGACCTTGAGCCAATGATGAGATGCCACTGCTCAAAAGCACGTGCAGAGTGCCAAAAGACGGCGAGAGACCTCCCCAGCATTGCCAGGGTTGCCAAAAACACTTCACACAAGCGGTATCCGCCCCCCCACCCCCCTCACCGGTTCTGTCCAATTTGGTGGCCTCCTCGTCCGTCTCCTTCTGGGCCGTGCAGTGGTACCCCTTTTTCATCAGCAGGTTGCAGAAAAGTATGCCAAGCAAGCCCATAATGCAGAAGGCGGGGACGATGGCCAGCACCGCGTACTGCGTGGCGCTCTCATCCGACTTGCCATCCCGGGTGCCGTTCAGCACCGACTTCTCGCCATGTCTCGGGTGGGCTTCGGCGTTTCGGGTCAGGCGAGATGGCCGTTTTCTGGAGCCTTCTAGAAAAGGGATGGGAGAAGAAGAGTGGGAGAGGTCAGCCAGAAGGCCTCACTGTTGATGGGTTTTTGGGTGCAGAGAATACAGTCCTCGACTTATAACCATTAGTTTAGTGACCGTTGTAAGCCGAGGGCTACCTGTATAGGTAGTCCTCGATGTACGACCACAATTGAGCCCAAAGTGTCTGTTGCTAAGTGAGACGCTTGTTACGTGAGCTTTGCCCCATTTTACGACCTTCCTGGCCACCGTTGTTAAGTGAATCACTGCAGTTGATAAGTTAGCAACCCGGTTGTTAAGTGAATCCGGATTCCCCGTTGACTTTGCTGGTCAGAAAGTTGCAAAACGGGACACGGCAACGGTCGTTAAGTATGAACCAGTTGCCAAGCTTCTGAATTTCCGATCGTGTGACCACGGGGATGCGGCAAAGGTCGTAAGTGTGAAAAACGGTCCTACAGTAAGTCCCTTTTTTTTCCCACTAAATGAAGTGTTGTAAGTCAAGGACTGCCTGTAGGGAAAGCTTCTGGAAACGTCTCAGCTTCCTGTAATATTTTCCATAACGAAAATGAGTGAAGACAATTGCAACATCTGGAAACGGCTGGAAGGCCAAGAAGAGCCAATGCCAGGTAGGACAATTTGGGTCGAGGACTTTTCCTAGTCCCGAAGTGGGAGGGAGGGGCCGTGGCCCATTAGCCAGGGCGAACAGCTAGGGATGTGTCAGCTGAGGCGTGTCAGCCAAGGTGAATGCGCGGAGGCAGAATCCTGGAGGACAAGCAGGTGTGGCCAAGGGTAGGAGCCGAAAAGTCCCATTCCGGGACAATTCCTTGCGCTCCCTGCCTCAACATGCTCCCACCGAGCGCGGGAACGTTTCTCCTTCCCAGAAATTCCCATTTCTCTCTTCGAACGCTTCCTGCTGTGGCTTCCGGCACGTCACCTCTCACTTAAAATGTTGGGACTCCTCCCTCCTTCAGTGGCAGGAATGCTTTTTGGAAAAGGTGTGTGCCCCGTTATGTAAACCGGGGAACTTTTTCCCATCTCTGAGAAATTGATTAAAGGTAAAGGTTCCCCTCGCACATATGTGCTAGTCGTTGTTCCCGACTCTAGGGGGCGGTGCTCATCTCCGTTTCAAAGCCGAAGAGCCAGCGCTGTCCGAAGACGTCTCCGTGGTCATGTGGCCGGTGTGACTAAATGCCAAAGGCGCACAGAACACTGTTACCTTTCCACCAAAGGTGGTCCCTATTTTTTTCTACTTGCATTTTTTACAGGCTTTCGAACTGCTAGGTTGGGATAAGTCACGGGAGCCCACCCCGTTACGCAGCACACTAGGGATTCGAACCGCCGAACTGCCGACCTTTCTGATCGACAAGCTCAGCGTCTTAGCCACTGAGCCCTTGAGAAACTGATTAGAAATGATTAAGATTGGATTCGGTGATAGGGGAAAAAATAATAATGAAATCCAGGTGATTAAGTTTCACGAATGGCGGATGAGAGAGAAGGAAGGGTTAAAATCAATCTGAATAGAGGTAGTCCAGTTCATTTAGTGACCGTTCGAAGTTACAACGGCGTTGAAAAGAGTGACTTATGGCCGTTTTTCACACTTAACAACCGTTGCGGCAACATCCATGGTCACGTGATGGATGCTTGGCAACTGACTCACATTTATGACCGTTGCAGGGGTCACATGATTCCCTTTTGCGACCTTCTGATAAGCAAAGTCAGTAGAGAAGCCAGATTTGCTTAACAACCGTGTGACTAATTTAACGGCTGCAGTGATTCACTTAACAGCTGTGGCAAGAAAGGTCGTAAAATGGAGCAAAACTCACTTAACAACTGTTTTGCTTAGCAAGGGAAATTTGGAGCTCAATTGTTGAGGACTAGCTGTGCTTGAAAGGGCTAATTCTCTGAATGGAGTGGCAGCCCCCTCCCCTGTCTTGCTCTCACCTTGGCATCCGGGGGCCCCTCTGGGAGCAGACAGGCACGGGAGGCAGCTACTGCTCGGGTCCGTCTCCCCGTCTGGACTGTAGTACCTGCAAGAAGCAGAAGGAGGAGAGGTAAGGAAAACCTGGGGCTAGAAAAAGAAATGGGAGAACGTCAAGACGTCCGTCAGATGGATGTTTCGATGACCGCCTCAGCTGAGAAAGGGGCAGGGAGCTCTTCCCTCTTGCATTCTGGGGAAAAGGGGCCCTAAATGGCAGACTAAAGTCATTGATAAATCTGGGTCTGTCTGTCTGTCTCTCTTCATCTATCTATCTATCTATCTATCTATCTATCTATCTATCTATCTATCTATCTATCTATCTATCTATCTATCTATCTATCTATCATCTATCTATCTATTTATCTCTATCTATCTATCCATCCATCCACCATCCCTTTCTAACTAACTTGCTCTATTATCTATCTATCTATCTATCTATCTATCTATCTATCTATCTATCCATCCATCCATCCATCCATCCATCCATCCATCCATCCACCATCCCTTTCTAACTAACTTGCTCTATTATCTATCTATCTATCTATCTATCTATCCATCCATCCATCCATCCATCCATCCATCCATCCATCCACCATCCCTTTCTAACTAACTTGCTCTATTATCTATCTATCTATCTATCTATCTATCTATCTATCTATCTATCTATCTATCTATCCATCTATCTATATCTATCATCTATCATCTATCTCTATCTATCCATCCATCCATCCATCCATCCATCCATCCATCCATCCATCCCTTTCTAACTAATTCACTCTATTATCTATCTATCTATCTATCTATCTATCTATCTATCTATCTATCTATCTATCTATCTATCTATCTATCTATCATCTATCTATCTATCTATCTATCTATTTATCATCTATTTATCTCTATCTATTATCTATCATCTATCTCGATCTATCTATCTATCCATCCATCCATCCCATTCTAACTAACTCACTCTATTATCTATATCTATCTATCTATATCTATTATCTATCCATCCATCCATCCATCCATCCATCCATCCATCCATCCATCCATCCATCCCTTTCTAACTAACTCACTCTATTATCTATATCTATCTATCTATCTATCTATCTATCTATCTATCTATCTATCTATCTATCTATCTATCATCTATCTATCTCTATCATCTATCATCTATCATCTATATATTTATCCATCATCCATCCATCCATCCCTTTCTAACTAACTAGCTCTATTATCTATCTATCTCTAACATCTATCTATCATCTCTATCTATCTCTATCTATCTATCTATCTATCTATCTATCTATCTATCTATCTATCTATCTATCTATCTACCTATCTATATCTCTCTATCATCCCCCCCCCCCTCTCTCTCTGTCATAAAATTGGGTGGGACCTCTTTTAACAATGGCCTCGCTTCCTGTCCCTATTTATAGTACAGGTGACTACCTGCACTATAAATGATCTCTTTCTGGGGAGTGGGCTTAGGTGTAAGGGCAGATTAAATAAAATTACGCTTAGCTCTAATTGCAGAGGGTGCCTCATTCAGGGTCAGGTGAGTCGTGCACCTGGATCCAGTTCAGGAAACAAAATCACACGGGGGAATTTTGATTTGTCAGCCCGATTTGGCTCTGGAGTCAGCAGTGGAGATTATGACTAAGGTCGTATCTCATTTCTCTTCTCCTAGTTTGGCCTACACAGGCCCAGCTGAGTTCAGCCAAGTTTTGAGGTGACTCACGCAAAGTATCGGAACCTTTTGCACCGTGGAGTTCCTAAAATGATGCTGCAATTCTCACATGTCTGTTCCACGTGACACGGACACACTGCCACCGTTAACCAGGTTTCTGGCTGGAAATTGGGGTTTACTTCCGGTCCCCAGCAAAAAAATGCCCATTGCAGACAATAGATTCACTTAACGACCGCCACCAAAATGATCATCAAATTGGGGACAGTCACAGGGGGATCCACTTAACATCCAGCATGACTTAATGACCGTAATTCTGGGCTCAATTGTGGTCATAAATTGAGGATTACCTGTATAAAAGCCACCTCAAGTGTTTCACCAACTGTCACGTTTTCAGCAAAAGTTGGAAAAAAAACACAACCTCCCTTCCACGTGGCATTGCCAAAAATTGCCACCACTGCCGAAGATACAGATAGTCCTTGACTTATGACCGTAACAGAACCTGAAATTTCTGCTGCTGAGCAAGACAGTTGTTAAGTGAGTTTTGCTCCATTTAACAACCTTTCAGCATATACAGTTTGTTTAGTGACCATTTGAAGTTACAACAGTACTGAAAAAAAAGTGACTTATGTTTTTCACACTTACGACCACAGTGGCATCCCCATGGTCATATGGTCAAAATACAGAAGCTTCGCAACTGACTCATATTTATGACCCCAGGATGGTCATGTGATCACCTTTTGCGACCTTCTACTAGCAAAGTCAGTTAAGGGAAAGCAGATTCACTTAAAATCAGTGTTACTCATTTAACAACTGCAGTGATTCACTTAACAACTGTGCCAAGAAAGGTCATAAAATGAGGGGGGGGGAAATAACTTAACCGTCTTGCTTATCAACATAAATTTGGGGCTCAATTGTAGTCGTAAACTGAGGACTACCTGTATTGGTAGTCCTTGATTTATGACGGTAATCGTAGCCTGGAATTAAGTGAATCACTCCGATTGTTAAGATACCAACACCGTTGTTAAGTGAATCTGGCTTCCCCCATGGAGGGTGCTTGTCAGAAGGTCACAAAAGGAGATCATGTGACCCCAGGACACTTGCAACCGTCATAAATACGAGTCAGTGGCCAAGCATCCGAATTTTGATCACATCACCATGGGGATGCCGTAACGGTTGTAAAAGTGTGGAAAAACGGTCGTAAATCATCTAACTTTGAACGGTCCCTAAACGAAGCATTGAAAGTCGAGGATTATCTGTAATGACAGCTCACCCAGAGCTATGCTGGCTGGGGAATTCTGGGAGTTGAAGTCCACGCATCTGCAAGCTGCCAGAATTGAAGTCATTTTTTTTTTCAGTGTCGTCGTACGTTCGGTCACTAAACAAACGGTCGTAAGTCAAGGACCACCTGTAATCTTCCCGTTGGCCAGCAGGAAGCAGATTTCTGACTTCTGCGGCTGCAAGAATGCGAGGAATCTGGTCATAGCACCCCCCCCGGAGTGACTTGGTGAGTGGGCGGCCACAAAGATCAAAGAAAAATCAGGATTAACTGGCTTGCAGAGACCGGCATGAGGTTGTCTCAACGGAACTGGCGGCCAACCCCCAGTTCCATCTTCAGTGGGTTGCTAAAAAAAAAATAATAATTCAAAAGCACACGTGTGTGCACTCATGATGCATGAGAAACCGTGGATCCTGATACACTCAGCACACCAAAAAGGAGTTCCCTCAGGCCAAAGACGGGGCACGCCCAGGTGATTAAAAAGGTCGGGGCAGAGCCCAAATCTCTGCAGAATTTTAATCTCCAGCTCGATGAGAGTTTTCTGTTCCAGGTTGCATACAGGTAGTCCTCGACTTACGACAGCTCATTTAGTGACCTAAGTCACAACGGCGCTGAGAAATGAGACCTATGGCCGTTTTTCACACTTATGACCGTTGCAGTTTCCCCGTGGTCATAGGATTTACATTTGGATACTTGGCAACTGGCATGTACTTACGACGGTCGCAGTGTCCCAGGATCGTGTGATCCCCTTATGTGACCTTCAGACAAGCAAAATCAAGGGGGAAGCCAGATTCACTTAACAACGTGGCGAGAAAAGTCGTAAATGGGGCAAAATTCACGTAACCACATTTTCTCATTCAGCAACTTAAGTTCTGGGCTCAACTGTGGTCGTACGTTGAGGACTACCTGTAAACTCTATACCAGTGATGGCTAACCTTTTTGCCGTCACGTGCCAAAAGCGGGGGTCGCGTGGGGGGGGTCGCGGGTGCGGGTGCCCACATCCATAATTCAATGCGCCCCGCCCTCCTGCGCATGTGCATGTGACCCCCCCGCACGCTCCCCCCTGCTTTTGGCACGCGATGGCAGGGTGGGCCCGATAGGCCTGTTTTTTTGCCCTCCCCAGGCTCCTAGAGGCTTTTTAGGAGCCTGGGGAGGGCAAAAACAGCCTTCCCCAACTCCTCGGAGGCCCTCTGGAGGCAGGAAACAGCCAGTTTCCCCACTTCCGGTGGGACCGGAAGGCCTGAAAATTAGTTGGCCGGTGCGCACATGCGCGCTGGAGCTGAACTAGGGCAACATTTGCGTGCCCACCAATATGGCTCCACATGCCACATGTGGCACACGCTCAATAGGTTCACCATCATGGCTCTATACTATCAATCTCTATTCAGGGAGTCTTCATTTCAGTCGTAAGTCGTGACAGTCGTAAATTGGGCTAGTTATTAACTTAACAACTGCGGCGTTTCACTTAACAACGGTGGGAAGAAGGATCGTAAAATGGGATAATATTCATTTAACAATTGTCCGGCTTAGCAACGGAAGTTTTGGGCTCAACGGAGATCATAAGTAGAGGACTATCTCTATTTTGCACCTGCACGCACCCTTTCTCCAAAGGCAACTCCGAACAGTTAAATAAAATCTGAAAATATTATAGGACGGTTCTTAATCAAATTATCCTCGATGGCATGGCTATCTTTGTATCGCTCTGTTTTTCATTCTATATTTTGTAACTCGAGAAAACCTTCGATTTTTTAAATTTGCTTTGATTTGCCCCCCAAAATCCATTAGAAAACGTATGCCTTTTACATTTCTCGTAAAACGAAATACAAAATCTGAAATAATTGCCACTATTTTTGCCGTTCCCTTCTTCAGCCAGGGATCATGAGATTTGGTTTTTCAATTTTCCACACAACCTTGTGACTTTTTCAAGTATTTGGAGCTGAATAGGATGCTGGACATCATCACCTTCCTGTCCTTCTGTGGCCTGGAATAGCCCTATAGGTGATCCTCAACTTACGACAATTTGTTTAGTGACCATCTGTGAACTTACAACAGCACTGAAAACAAATGACTTTTTTGGGGGGGAAAAAAATGATCATTTTTCACACTTATGACCGTTGCAGCATTTCCCATGTTCATTCCTTGCCTGGGGTTGTTTGGAGACAGGAGAAGACACATCTTGCAAGAGAATCAGAAAGGAAAAGTGCAGGTAAAGGCTTACCCAGGTAAACAGGCGCCACACAAAGTATCTGCAGTCGCTGTTCCAACATGGATATGGAGCCTCTTCTTGGCCTCACAAGAAGTGTGCAAGGAGCAGAATTCCAGGCCAGAGGTGGAAGAGAAGAAACCAGCTACACAGGGTTTGCAGCTCATTCCTAATCCTGAACCGTAACCGCATTTCTATGGGGAAAAGGAAACAAAAGCATGGTTTAAAGGAATGAATAAGGGGAATTTCCCTTATCCTGGGATAAGGAATCCCTCAAACCCATTCAGTAGTTAGGTTTCAGTATTGTGGGGTCCTCCCTGAGATTGGTTGTTTTCTTGCAGACGTTTCCAGACCCAACTAGGTAACTTCATGAGTGCTAAAAAGGAAGGGGTTTACAGCAGAGAGACAGAGGAGGAGGAGGAGGAAGAGGAGGTGGAGGAGGAAGACTTTTTGATGTTCTCTGGGCTTGGTTGTTTTCTTGCAGACGTTTCCAGACCTAACTAGGTTACATCATCAGTGCTAGAAGGGAGGGGGGTTTGCAGAGAGGAAGAGGAGGAGGATGGTGTGGTGATCTTTGATGCTCTCTGAGATTGGTTGTTTTCTTGTATGCCTCCTTCTTCCCTTCCTTCCTTCCTTCCTCCTTCCTTCCTCTTCCTTCCTTCCTTCCTTCTTCTTTCCTCTTCCCTTCCTTCCTTCCTTCCTTCTTCCTTCCTTCCCTTCCTTCTTCCTTCCTTCCCTCTCTCTTCTTCCCCTTCCCTCCTTCCTTCCCCTTCCTTCCTTCCCTTCCTCCTTCTTCCCTCTTCCTCCTTCCATCCATCCCTTCCTCTTTTCTTCCCCTTTCCTCCCTCTTTCCCCTTTCTTCCCTCCCTCCCTCCTTCCTTCCCTCCCTCCCTCTTTTTCTTCCCCTTCCCACCCTTCTTCCTTCCTTCCTTCCCTCCCTCTTTTCTTCCCCTTCCCTCCTTCCTTCTCCTTCCTTCCTCCTCCCTTCCTCTTCTCTTCCTTCCTTCCTTCCTTCCTTCTTCCTACCTTCCTTCCCTCTCTCTTCTTCCCCTTCCCTCCTTCCTTCCCCTTCCTTCCCTTCCTCCTTCCTCCCTCTTCCTCCTTCCATCCATCCCTTCCTCTTTTCTTCCCCTTTCCTCCCTCTTTCCCCTTTCTTCCCTCCTTCCTTCCTTCCTTCCTCTTCCCTTCCCTTCCCCTACTCCTTCATTTGACTATTAAATTAACTCCCAGAATTCTCCAGCCAGCTCTGAATTCTGGGAGCTGAAGCCCACAAATCTTCAAGGGGCCTCAGTTGAGAAACACTGATTTGGCCAAACAGACCAATTTTTTTCTGAGTTCACATGGACCACTAAATTGTGCTTGTATGGAGAACAGGAGGCTGTGTGAATGGAGATCCTCCGTGGAGACCACGTACTCACCCTGTCGGGCTCTTCTCCGGCTGGACAGGCTTCGCAGAGGACACAGCGACCGTCCCCACCCCGATACTCCTGGTCCCCACAGGCTTCAGCCCACGCTGGGTGGCAACACAGGGCCTGAAAACACCAGAGCGGAGAGGAGACAGAAGCTGGTGAGTCTCTTTCGGCATTTAGCATCGTAAGGTGAGGAGGGATGGAGGAAAGAATAGAATAGAATAGAATAGAATAGAATAGAATAGAATAGAATAGAATAGAATAGAATAGAATAGAATAGAATAGAATAGAATAGAATAGAATAGAATAACAGAGTTGGAAGGGACCTTGGAGGTCTTCTAGTCCAACCCCCTGCTTAGGCAGGAAACTCTGCACCACTTCAGACAAATGGTTATCCAACCTCTTCTTAAAAACTTCCAGTGTTGGAGCATTCACAACTTCTGGAGGCAAGTAGTTCCACTGATTAATTGTTCTCACTGTCAGGAAATTTCTCCTTTGTTCTAGGTTGCTTCTCTCCTTGATTAGTTTCCATCCATTTTTGTCTTGCCATCAGGTGCTTTGGAGAATAGCTTGACTCCCTCTTCTTTAGGGCAGCCCCTGAGATATTGGAACACTGCTATCATGTCTCCCCTGGTCCTTCTTTTCATCAGACTAGACATGCCCAATTCCAGCAACCGTTCCTCATATGTTTTATCCTCCAGTCCCCTAATCATCTTCGTTGCTCTTCTCTGCACTCTTTCTAGAGTCTCCACATCTTTTTTATATCGTGGCGACCAAAACTGAATGCAGGATTCCAAGTGTGGCCTTACCAAGGCCTTATAAAGTGGTAAAATTATTCTATTTTCTACAGAAACTGCCCAGGGTATTTATTCATTCCGCTCTGTCCAATACACTGAAAATGAAGAGCTTCTTCCTTTTGCTCAAGCAGAACCGAAGGACTTCATACCTCTGAAAACATTACGTTTTAAAGAAAGATGGTGTAAGGTCTCCTGCCTTGGGCAGAGGTGGGGGGGGGGGTTGGGGGGGGATTAGAAGACCTCCGAGGTCTTTTCCACCCTTCTAGGTTTCTGTATTTCCTTGAAACGTGCAAATGGTTGCTCCAAAAGATGCATTTGATCAAATAAGAGCCTTCCTTCCCTGCCTCCTTCCCTCTTTTCTTCCCCTTTCCTCCCTTCTTCCCCACTCTTCCTTCCGTCCCTCTGCCCTCCCTCTTTCCCCTTTCTTCCCTCCCTCCTTCCTTCCTTCCCTCCCTCTTTTCTTCCCCTTTCCTCCCTTCTTCCCCACCCTTCCTTCCGTCCCTCCGCCCTCCCTCTTTCTCCTTTCATCCCTCCTTTTCTTCCCCTTTCCTCCCTCTTTCCCCTTTCTTCCCTCCCTTCCTTCCTTCCCTCCCTCCCTCTTTTTCTTCCCCTTCCCTCCCTTCTTCCTTCCTTCCCTCCCTCTTTTCTTCCCCTTCCTTCCTTCCCTTCCTCCTCCCTCCCATTTCCTCCTTCCATCCATCCTTCCATCCATCCCTTCCTCTTTTCTTCCCCTTCCCTCCCTCTTTCCCCTTCCTTCCTTCCCTCCCTCCCTCTTTTCTTCCCCTTTCTTCCCTTCTTCCCCTTTCCTCCCTCTTTTCCCTTCCTTCCCTCCCTCCATCCCTCTTTTCTTCCCCTTCCTTCCCTCCCTTCTTCCTCTTCCTTCCTTCCTTCCCTCCTCCCTCCCTCTTCCTCCTTTCTTCCCTCCCTCCCTCTTTTCTTCCCTCCCTCCCTCCCCTCCTTCCATCCTCCGTCCCTTTGCATGGGTATTGAATTAACACATTTTCCCAACACATTTTCCTGAGCTTCGACACAAAGCATGAACAAATTAAAACCGTAGCACTTCAGATTTGAACAGCCCAAGAAACCTCAAACCGTCCCAACTCCAAGACTTAACACTAGCTAAGTTTAGGGTGTGATGTGAATGGATTGCAACTGAAGTGTTCGACAGTGTTCTCTGAGCACAGCTGGGAGTCTCGCTCCTGGATCTGCCCTCTAGTCATGTCCAGAAAAGAGGCTGGCCGAAGTGTGATCTATTTCCAGCATCAACTCCAGGGACAGAGCCCGGCCGGCCTTGTGCAGAGACGACACATCACAGTTGTCCCAAAAGTGCTTTATTCAAACTTTGGATTTTGTTTTTAGAAAATAGAATAGAATAACAAAGTTGGAAGGGACCTTGGAGGTCTTCTAGTCCAACCCCCTGCCTGGGCAGGAAATCCTACACCACTTCAGACAAATGGTTATCCAACATCTTCTTAAAATCTTCCAGCGTTGGGGCATTCACAACTTCTGCAGGCAACTTGTTCCACTTTTTTTCCTTGAAGAGGTTTCACTTCTCAGCCAAGAAGCTTCTGACTGAATCCTTCCAGTCATTCTCCACCGTTCAGTCAGAACAGAAGAAGCTTCTTGTGGATGAGAAGCGAAACCTCTTCAAGGAAAAACAAAATCCAGTTGCCTGTTGAGAAGGCACCTTTGGGACTTCTTGTTGATGGTTGCTTGCTACAGCTTCTCAGCCGCAACCGGTCCTTTCCTCGCCTGCAAATCTTCCTGAGCTGAACGTTGGAGAATTGCACTCCCCGATCGATGCCAAACCTCAGCAAGCTAACAAGCCACAAAGGAGCCTCGCTGAGTCCTGCCATCATTTAAATGTGGAAGAATTAACTTTGCCATTCAGCCTTTTCCCTAAATAAACTCCTGGCTGAGGCACGTGGCAGGAAAGGGAGCAAAATTCACCATAATGGCAAGAGTCCTCACCACCAACTTGGGATCATACCTGCGAATAACAGAATCACAGAGTTGTGAGGGACCTTGGAGGTCTTCTAGTCCAACCCCCTGCTTAGTCAGGAAACTCTCCGCCACTTCAGACAAATGGTTATCCAACGTCTTCTTAAAAACTTCCAGTGTTGGAGCATTCACAACTTCTGGAGGCAAGTAGTTCCACGGATTAATTGTTCTAACTGTGAGGAAATTTCTCCTTAGTTCTAGGTTGATGCTGGTACAGGTAATCCTCAATTTACAACCATTCGTTTAGTGACTATTCAAGCATTGAAAAAAAAAGGACTTTTTTCATCTCATGTTTTTCACACGTCCACACTGGATGAGGAATTTGGGGAGTTAGAAGGCCACAAGTCTCAAAGTGTCCACGTTTGAAGACCTCTGCTCTTGAATTCCACATTTTTAGGAGTTGTTTTTTTTAACTGAATCATAAGACTGCAAAATTTACTTTGATAAGCTTCCACACTGTAATTTTGGGGTGAGTGTTGACAGAGCTGAAATTCCAAACCTATTTGTGTTTCAGTCTTTCAGGATGGAGGAGCTAACGATTCATATAAGCAAACTCTCCCCGTGGATGATATGCGATCCGCCCAAGTCAGCAGAAACTCTCTGCTGCCTGTGAGTTGTCTAAACACCTTTAGGGCAAATGGGACGGAGGGAGGAATTGGAAGAAGGAAAGAAGGAAGGAAAGAAGGAAGGAAAGAAGGAAGGAAGGAAGGAAAGAAAGAAAGAAAGAAAGAAAGAAAGAAAGAAAGAAAGAAAGAAAGAAAGAAAGAAAGAAAGAAAGAAAGGTGGGGAAGGAAGGACAAAATAGGGAAGGAGGAATGAATGAAAGAAGGAAAAAAGAAAAGGAGAAAATAGGGAGGGAAGAAGGAAGGAAGGAAAGAAAGAAAAGGAAAAGGAAGGAAATAGGAAGGAAAGAAAGAAAAGGAGAAAATAAGGAGGGAGAGGAAAGAAATAAAGAAAAAAGAAAAGAAAATAGGGAGGAAAGGAGGAAGGAAGGAGGGAGGGAGGAAGGGAAGGCAGAAAGGCAGGTGGGAGGGAGGGAGAAAGAAAGGAAGGAAAGGAAGAAAAGAGGGAAGGAAGGAAGAGCAGGGAAGGAAGGACAAAATAGGGACGGACGAATGAACGAAAGAAAGAAAAAAGAAAATGAGAAAATAGGGAGGAAAGAAGGAAGGAAAGAAAGAAAAAGAAGAGGAGGAAAATAGGGAGGGAGGAAAGAAAGAAAAAAGAAAAAATAGAAGGGAGGAAGGAAGGAAAGAAAGGAGAAAATAAGGAGGGAGGAAAGAAAGGAAAAAGAAAAGAAAATAGGGAGGGGAGAAAGGAAGGAGGGAGGGAGGGAGGGAGGGAGGGAGAAAGGAAGGAAGGAAGGAAGGAAGGAAGGAAGGAAGGAAGGAAGGAATTTTGAAAGCTGAAATAACAAAGATACTGCTAGCCAGTACCAAAGGCTGAACTAAGTCCACCACCCCACTTAAAGTGGCCCACGTTTGAAAAATCACTGCTGTAGGATAAAGATTAATTCAGCCATTCGCTTCCCAAGAACCCCCCAACCCCCACCCATACCCCCTTGCAAGGTAGTATCTGAACAGAATACCAGAGTTGGAAGAAGGGACCTCAGAGGTCTTCTAGTCCAACCCCCTGCTCAGGCAGGAAACCCTCTACCACTTCAGACAAATGTTTGTCCAGTCTCTTCTTAATGGCAGGCAGATCTCGACACCCATCCTCCCCAGCCACTGCAAAAGACGCACATCTGCAGAAAGAAATGAGATGCTTACGGTTAGGAGACTGACCGCCCAGCAGAAATCTGGATGCCTTTTCATTTTTGTCCAATTTCACAGCGACCGACGATGGGAGAGGCAGATAAAATATTCCGAGACGAAGTCTGGAGGGATGGGAGAAGAATGACAGAGATCTTCGTTACCTGCCAAGCTCAGCGATCTTATATTTGCTTCACAAATAAATTGTGGGGGGTTTTTTTCCCCCCCTCCATCGCGGTCTATGTTTACCTTCATCCTACATGTTATTTTGGGAGGGGGTGGAGAGTCGGGCTGTTTATCTCAGCAAAGGAAGTTTTCTGGGTATGATTAAGTTAAAGAAAAGGAAATTGGAGGTGTTGTGGACTTCCTACCGTGTGGGAACTGTGCATTTCCCGTGGGTGTGATTTATACTGAATGCAGCATGTTTAAGCTTCCTTCCTTCCTTCCTTCCAGCTCCAAATGATAGCTTCCGAGACCCCCACCACGCAAAATGCTAAATGCCCCCGTCTTAACAGGATCCTGGAGTCAACTGAGAATCGAGGGGGGAAAAAAACCAAACTTCAGGCTAGGAATTTGAAGCCAAAATGTCCTTATCTTACATCTTTTTACATGAGAATCTAGAAATCAGGTACAAACTAGTCCTCAAATTACAGCCATTTGTTCAGCGACCATTCGAAGATACAACTGCACTGAGACCTATGATCGTTTTTCATCCTTACAACCTTTGCAGGACTCACGTGATGCAAATTCAGATGCTTGGCAACTGGCATGTACTTATGCCTGTTGCAGTGTCCCGGGTCATGTAATTCCCCCTTTGGCGACCATTTTGACAAGCAAAGGTCAACGGGGAAAGCCGTCTAACTAACTTGTTACTAGCTTAAGGACTGCGAGTGGTTCGCTTAAGAACCGTGGCGAGAAAGGTTGTAAAAATGGGGCAAAACTCAACTGTCTCGCTTAGCAACGGGAATTTGGGGCTCAGTAAGTCGAGGGCTAATACTAGACCAAAAGTCCAAATGAACAACACCGCAGGTCAAGGAACTACCAACTCAGACATGAAACAGGGCAAACAATTGGTATATAAACAGAAAACAAACCTCACTCCTTTCTAGCACTGATGATGTTACCTAGTTGGGTCATGAAATGTCTGCAAGAAAACCACCAAGCTCAGAGACCACCAAGGACCCCACAGTCCTCCTCCTCCACTCTGCAAACCCCACCCCCTTCTAGCACTGATGATGTTACCTAGTTGGGTCATGAAACGTCTACAAGAAACAATCAAGCTCAGGGAGCACCAAGGACCCCACAGTTCTCCTCTTCCTCCTCCTTTCTAGTACTGATGATGTTACCTAATTGGGTCACGAAACGTCTGCAAGCAACAACCAAACCAGGGAGCACACGAAGGACCCCATAATTCAACCCTATGCTATCAATATTCCCTTCTATCTTTCTTTTGAGCAAATTCAGTCATGAATGAAATTGATTTTCTGAGCATCACCTCAAATCGGGTGCTTTTCTCCACCTCCAGGAGCTGAAAATGCCCCTTTTAAGTAACGAGTAAATTCCTGCTGGGTGCTGATTCTCACTGGGAAAAAAATAAAAATAAAATAAAATAAAGCCAAACCACCTCAGAATCACCTTCAAAGGGATCACAAGAGAGATAATTTTTTTTTTTAAAGTCAGACCCAAAAAAAGCCTTCCGGCTCTCTCCCTGCTATTTAAAGAAATGCTGCGCTATTCAGTCTGACTTCAGCCACGTGCCACGGCCGGTCGTGCTGCAGATGGCAAATGGCGCAGAGAAGAAGCCACGGCACAGCCAACGGCTGAATCTTTCAACCGTTTTATCCAATTTTTCCTGAAGGCAGGAAAAACAAATGAGGGGTGCCAGGGAATTGCTCAGCACGTGTCCATATGGAGTCACTGAGAGAAATTTGTAGTTTTATATCAGTAAATATAAAGAGAAGGGAATAAAGAGGAGAGAAGCAACTTAGAACTAAGGAGGAATTTCCTGACAGTGAGAACAATTAATCAGTGGAACTCCTTGCCACCAGAAGTTGTGAATGCTCCAACACTGGAACTTTTTAAGAAGAAATTGGATAACCATTTGTCTGAAATGGCACTATAGGGTTTCCTGCCTGAGCAGGGGGTTGGACTAGAAGACCTCCAAGGTCCCTTCCAACTCAGTTATTCAATTCTATTCTATATATTTTACATCTATATAATATACTGCAGGCAGCCCTTGACTTCCAAACACAGATGAGCCCAAAATTTCCGTTCCTATGCGAGTCATTTGTTTTTTAAAATTTTGCTCCATTTTATGACCTTTCTTGCTGCAGTCATTAAGTGAATCCCTGCAGGTTGTTAAATGAGTGACTCGGTGGTTAAGTGAATCTGGCTTCCCCATGGTCAGAAGGTGGCAAAAGGGGATCACATGACTTCAAGACACTGCAAATGGTCATAAATACAAGTCAGCTGCCAAGCTCTTGAATTTTGATCACGTGACCATGGGGATGCCGCAACGGTCGTAAGTGTGAAAAATGGCCACATAAATCGCTTTTTTTCAGGGACGTTGTAACTTTGCAACCGTCGGATAAGCAAAGTCAATGGGGAAGCCAGATTCACTTTGCCACCGTTGTTAAGTGAATCACTGCAGTTGTTATGTTAGTGACACGGTTGTTAAGTGAATCTGGCTTCCCCGTTGACTTTGCTTGTCAGGAGGTTGCAAAAGGGGATCACGTGACCCCTGTGACACGTCTACTGTCATAAATGTGAACCACATGCCTGGTGCCAATATACGCCAGTTTGGAGAGTGGCAGCTCCTGCATGAGGCAATCTATGTTATGATTGGTTGCTGGACAAGAAGGGGGAGGTTCTGTTTTTTCCCGCCTTTTTTCTTCCATGTGCTCTGTAGGCTGTTCTGTGATTTACCTCATGATTTACCTCACGATTTACCTCACGACGTAGCGATATGCCTGACTACAGGCAGTCCTCGACTTACAACACTCTGTTTAGTGACCGTTCAAAGTTATAACATCCCTGAAAAGAAAGTGACTGATGGCCATTTTTCACACTTACAACCGTTGCAGCACCCCCATGGTCCCATGATCAAAATTCAAGAGTTTGGCAGCTGACTCATACTTATGACGATTGCACCACCCTTTGGCGATCTTCTGACAAGCAAAGTCAATCGGGAAGCCGGATTTGCTTAGCCACTGTGGGTTTTATTTAACAACCACAGTGATTCACTTAACGACTGTGGCAAAAAAAAAGTCCTAAAATTGGGCATGATTCATTTAACAACATCCAGGCTTAGCAATGGAAATTCCGGTACCATTTGTGATCATAATTCGAGGACTGTCCAAGCCAAGTCCAGCAAAAATAATGTTGGTCGGCACTGGTTATAATGCTAGGCCAGCTTTTTTTTTTTTTTTTAATTTAGAAATAAGCTTGATTTTGCGTTTTTTTTCTTATTTGTCTGGAAAAAGAGACAGATATAACTGTCATTTGCCTTCGAATTGGAATATCAGTAGCTGCTTTAAAAAGAGCGAAGCTCATTATTTGTCAAATCTCATATTATGGGATGCCAGGAATCAAAGAAACCAAGATAGTTGATTTACCGCAATTTCGTTACCAAAATCAGACCTCCTGAGTAAAGAAAACTGGCTAGTCCTCATCTTAGGCCCACAATTGAGCCCCACATTTCTGTTGCTAAGTGAGACTTTGTTCGATGAATTTTGCCTCATTTTACGACCTTTTTCGTCTCATTCGTTAAGTGAATCGCTGAAGTTATTAAGTTGGTGACACGGTTGTTAAGCGAATTGGGCTCCCCTGTTGACTTTGCTTGTCTGAAAGTTGCAAACAGTGGATCGTGTGATTCCAGGACGGTGAAACCGTCATAAGTACGAGTCAGTTGCCAAGCATCTGAATGTTGATCATGTGACCAGGGGGAACGCTGCAATTTTCGTTAAGTATGAAAAGTGGTCATCCATCACTTTTTTTTTAGTCCGTTGTAACTTCAAACGGGCACTAAATGAGCTGTTATAAGTCGAGGACTATCTGTAATCTACCCCCCCCTCCAGTCCTTGCTGTGCATGCTGGGAAATGAAGTCCACACATGCCTTGACAGCAGCCAGTCAAAGGGTGCCCCTGTTTGCAGAGATAGTCCTCGACTTACAACAGTCTGCTTAGTGACCTTTTCAAAGTTACAACGGCACTGGGAAAAAAAATTGACCATTTTTCACACTTATGACCGTCGCAGCTTGTTCACGTGATTTACTTTTACATGGCATGCTTGTTTGCCAGTTCGCAGCCCAGATCCCCCAGAAATCTACCTTATTCTTGGATAAGAATAGACTAATCTCGGGGGTGGGGAGGGAGGGGATCTTGTTACCCTGGAATATTTAGCACCTGGCATCTCCCCACTGGAAAAAAATAAATAAATGCTAAGAACAGCAGACCCAACACCTTCGCCAGGGGAGCCCCTGTCAAAAGATCTCTGGTTCGCTGCAAATGCACTTAACAAGCCACAAAGTTTTTGATGAGTTTGGGAAAGCGGGAGGACGCCTGGCGTCCCCTGCCTTGTGCTATGGCTAACTTGAAAACACAGGTAGCTGTTGTAGCCTGTCGGCCTTGCCGGCCCCTCCAGCAGCCGAATCAAAGGAGGAAGAGGAGGGGGCGTGGGAATCAGGGACAGAATCAAGGCAACCTGGGAGCTCCGAGGGGGAAGAGGGAATGGAGCCGTCAGAGAGAGAGAGAGAGACAGTGGAGGAGCCTGGGCCGTCTGTCAGCCGTCAGATGGAGGGTCAACAGCCCCCAAGTCTGGAGGTGGCTGATGAGGAGGAGGAGGAACAGCTGGGTCCTGTGCCTGATGCTCAGAAGGCAGAGGAGAGGAGAGCAGTGGAAATCTATGGGCCGGTCCTCGGGACGGAAGAGCCCCCATTGCTAGCGAAGCCCCACCCTACCTCTGGGGATAAAAGGCAGGGGGCAGAGATGAATAGATGGGACAGACAACAATTTATCTTCCGACCGGCCGGATTTGTTAGCCCGTGTTGAGAGAAATTTTTTTACCGGGACTGCCGACATTCCTAATAAATGAATCTTTTGAGTTCACGTCAAAGGGTTTGTCGTGTTTGGGGAGCTGGATCAGAACAGTAGTCCTCGACTTACTTAAACCATTCATTTAGTGCCCATTCAAAGCTACAACGTGACTTACGACAGTTTTTCAACACTGACCACCATTGTAGCATCATGGGATCAAAATTCAGATGCTTGGCAACTGGCTCTTATTTATGACGGTTGCCATGTCCCGGGGTCCTGTGATCCTTTTTTGCGATCTTCTGACGAGCAAAGTCAAGGGGGGGAAGCCAGATTCACTTAACAACCTTGCTACCGACGGCAGAGATTCACTTAACAACGGTGGCGAGAAAAGTCGTAAAATAGGGCAAAACCCACTTAACAACTGTTTTCCTTAGCGGTAGAAATTTTGGGCTCCATTATGTTCGTAAGTCGAGGACTACCTATAAAACACCACGGTTTACGAATAAACCACTCCGGATGGACTCATAAACATCACATCAAGCTGTTAATCCTGGTTTGCAAACATCAAAAAGGGCTTTTGCTCGCCATCTTGACTTTTAGTCCTCTTTTGCCAGCATCCCTGCCTCCAACTAACTTTCTCGGAAATATAGCTAATCCTCGATTTACAACAGTTCATTTAGTGACCATTCAAAGTTATGACGGTAGTGAAAAAAAACTTGATTTATGAGCGGTTTTCAGACTTAACGACTGTTTTTTCTCAACCTGGGCAATTTTAAAACAAGTGGACTTCAACTCCCAGAATTCCCTGGCCACCTGGGGAATTCTGGGAGCGGAAGTCAGGATAAAAGAATAACAAGAGTTGGAAGGGGCCTTGGAGGTCTTCTAGTCCAACCCCCTGCTCAGGCAGGAAACCCGATACAGATAGGTCCTCAACTTACAACGGTTCATTTAGTGACCGTTTGAAGTTACAACGGCACTGAAAAAAGTGACTTAGGGCCAGTTTTCACACTTAACGACTGTTGCAGCCGCCCCACATGGTCACATGATCAAAAATTCAAAGGCTTGGCAACTGACTCATATTTACGACCGTTGCGAAGGGTTGTAAGTCAAGGACTACCCTCCGATGCCTGGGACACATTTCATCACCCCAGTTCCATTTCATCCCAGTGTCCAGTCTAAAAGACAAGACTGCCAACTTCAAGCTGTCCTCTTGAGGCTTGAAGGAACTTTGCAACGCAAAGATCTGATTTGGTCCAGCGGAAAAGGATATTTTGCTCACATTCCACGCAGAAGTGACACCCCTCCTGCCCCAAAGATGGGGGACTAGGTTTCAACGCCCCAGAGATGCCTTCTTGGTTTTTTAATTAGGCCAGCGTCCACTTCTGGGAAGTCAAGAACAGTTGTGATTCAGAAAACTGGAGTTCAAGCTGCCACCATCGCCAGAGATAACAAGGCCCCATGAGCCAAGACGAAGCTTCTGCAAGGAGCTTAATTTGAAAGTTTACGTCAAGAAAAGTGACTGAACTCTAGACTTTTCCCTCTGTGCTGCTGTCGACATCCAGTAAAGCCAAGAGTGTACAAATTTGGTGTACAAATTTGACTTGCGGTCTTGAACTCCCAGAATTGCTGGCTTGGGAATTCTGGGAGTTGAGATCCGCAAATCTTAAAATTGCCACGATTGGAGAGCCTTGCAAATAAATGACATTCAAGGACTCCGATTCTTTTTCCCAAAAAATTAAAATCTGAAAGTTGGGAAGCCAGGACAACAGGAGGAATAATTCAGATTTGGAATTTGGTCCAGCGTCAAGAACAAGCACAATTCTTCCCGATTCCCGGAACGGTCTCTGACGTAATTCTTTCAGTTGCTTAAATCCCAGAAATCAGGAGGGAGGATACAGATCACACCAAAGAGAAGAACAAATGTGCTTTTTTAAACGACGACACTTCTTTTTAAAAAAAATGAAGACTGATTTGCAAACTTTCAAAGTTGATCTCAAAGGATGGACCAAAATCCTTCCCCTGCTCATTTCTGTACAGGTAAGCGCATGTACTTACAACCGTTCATTCAGTGACCGGTTGAAATTGCAATGGCACTGGAAAAAAAGTGACTTACGAACAGTCCTCACACTTATGACCGTTGCAGCATTTCCCCCTCCCCCAGTTTCGGACAGGTTGCAATATCCAAGGGTCACGTGATCACATTTTGCAATTCTTCCCAGATGCCTTTCCGACAAGCAAAATCAATGATTGTAAGCTGGATTGGTTTAATGACCGCATGATTCACTTTTAACGACCGTGGCAAAAAAAAAAGGTTACAAAATTGGGCCCAAGTCATTTAACCCCCTTGCTTAAGCAATGGAAATCCTTGTTCCTATGGTGGTCGTAAGCCGAGGACCACAGAGGTTGAATTGAACTTGATTTTGGCACTATCTGAAGTTGACGCATTAGGGCTGCACCGTGCCAAAATTAACGCTTTTTTTTTTTCCTCTCTAAAAGAAGGCTGTTCCAGGAAATTTGGCACAGGTTCTTCCCAAAGCAGGATGAAGTCGCACCAATGACGTGTTGCAAAGGGAAGAATTCAGGATTTCCATAAACGATTTCACCGAATTGCAAATCGGAGGCATTTATCGCAAGAGACAAGCAAGGAAGAAATAAATGCACAAATTTCTCTAAGGTGCTTTTAAATGCCAGATTTTGGGGTCAGCTACAGATTCTTGGAAACTAGAATAAAATTTCCAGCCTTTTTTTTTTTTTAATTACTTGGTTTACTGGGTGTAATTTATTTGAAGAGTTTTGAAACTCTTCTTCCTGGCATCCCTTCCAGGATGAGATGCTTTGAATTTATTTAAAAAATTCTTATTGCTATGCTCCTTCTATTGACTTATAACCATTCCTTCAGTGCCTTTTCAAAGTTACCACGGCACTAAAAAAAGTGACTTATGGCCATTTTTCACACTTAACAAACTTTGCAGAATCTTCCTGGTCATGTGATCGAATTTCAGACGCTTGACAACGGACTTGAAGTTATGACGGTTGCAATGTCCTAGGGTCATGCAATCCTCTTTTGTGACCTTCTGACAAGCAAAGGCAGTGGGGAAGCCGGATTCACTTAACAACCGCGTAACTCGAGGACTAAATGTATTTATTCACAAATTCCTCTTGTTACGCTTCTTCCATTATTTTCCCAGACTTCTGACAATCTGTCAGTCCTGTTGACATTTCGAAAACGTGGAAAGAGAGAGAGGGAGAGAGAGAGGGAGAGAGAGAGGGAGGGAGAGAGAGGGAGGAAGAGAGAGAGGGAAGGAGAGAGAGAGGGAAAGAGGGGGAAGAGAGAGGGCGCACGAGAGAGAGAGAGGCAGGGAGAGAGGGGGAGGGAGAGAGAGGGAAGGCAAGAGAGGGAAAGAGAGGGAGGGAGGGAGAGAGAGGGAGGGAGAGAGAGAGAGCAAGAGAGAGGGGAGGAGAGCAAGAGGGAGGGAGGGAGAGCAAGAGAGAGAGGGCGGGAGAGAGGGAGGGAGGGAGAGAGGGAGGGAGAGAGAGGGAGGGAGAGAGAGGGAAGGCGATAGAGAGAGGGAGGGAGGGGGAGAGGGAGGGAATGAGAGGGAAGGAGGGAGAGGGAGGGAGAGAGAGGGAGGGAGGGAGACAGGGAAGGAAAGTGAGAGGGAGGGAGGGAGAGGGAGGGAGGGAGAGCAAGAGAGAGGGAGAGCGAGAGAGGGAGGGAGAGAAAGGGAGGGAGAGAGAGAGGGAAGTAGAGAGAGGGAGGGAGGGAGAGAGGGAAGGAAAGCGAGAGGGAGGGAGAGCAAGAGAGAGGGAGAGCAAGACAGAGGGAGGGAGAGAGAGAGAGGGAGGGAGAGAGGGAGGGGGAGAGAGGGAGGGAGAGAGAGAGGGAAGGAGATAGAGAGAGGGTGGGAGAGCAAGAGGGAGGGAGAGCGAGAGAGGGAGGGAGAGAAAGGGAGGGAGAGAGAGAGGGAAGGAGAGATAGGGAGGGAGGGAGAGAGGGAAGGAAAGCAAGAGGGAGGGAGAGCAAGAGAGAGGGAGAGCGAGACAGAGGGAGGGAGAGAGAGGGAGGGAGAGAGAGAGGGAAGGAGATAGAGAGAGGGAGGGAGGGGGAGAGGGAAGGAATGAGAGGGAAGGAGGGAGAGAGGGAGGGAGGGAGGGAGAGAGAGTGGGAGAGCGAGAGGGAGGGAGGGAGGGAGGGAGGGAGAGGAAGGAAGAGCAAGAGAGAGGAAGAGCGAGAGAGAGGGAGAGAGGGGGAGGGAGGGGGAGAGAGTGAGGGAGGGAGAGAAATGAATCATCTCCCTTTGAAAACAATTTATTAACTGGAAAAACGTGCTGATTTTTTGCATAACTTGGCCATTGAACCCATGAGGTTTCAACACACACACAGAGACAACTCCTTGTTAAAGGAAATGCTTTGCATCCTCTGAATGTATTCAGATGCTGCCGAGCTGAGATCATTAAAGAAAAGAAGCCAACTTAGAAAGAGAAACTTCCCGATAGTGAAGAACAATGAATCCGTGGAACAGTTTTTTTTTCTCCAGAAGTTGTTAAACGCTGCAATACTTGGAAGTTTTGAAGGAGAAACTTGTCTGGAATGGTATGGGGTTTTTCTGCTTGAGGGCTGGACTAGAAGACCTCCAAGGTCCCCTGGTATTCTATATTCCATGTTCTATCTCATCCCCACCCTCCCAACTTCTAAGTAGAAAATAATTATTTTACAGTTCTTCAAAAAATAGAGAGAAAATGCTTCACTATACAACGAAGAAGGAGAAAAAAAAATGACAGGTCAAACTATATTTCTAAAGCAGTGTTTCTCAACCTTGGAAGCTTGAAGATGGGTGGACTTCAACTCCCAGAATCCCTTATATAAATATAAACTTATATTTTAACACCCTCCAATCTGAACAGTTCTGTCCTTTTTTTCTGTGGGATGCTGCTGTCTTCTATTCTAAACAATAATTCTGTTTTAAGATGTCATTTTATATGTGAGTCGTAATTAAGTTGTAATTCTCTTCCGTAGGGACAGCTGGAACAGGGAATAAATCTATATTGCAAACACTCTTGTATTTATGAGATGACAGGTTAGAGAAGGCATCAATCATAAGGGCTTTAAATGCTGTTTGTGGAGGCACGGAGGGTTTTTCTAGATAATTCAGGTGATGGGGAAGATCCAGTCCCTGTCATCATTTATGAGCCAGGTGCATTCATCTAAAGAATTTTTATTTTATTTTATTTATTTTATTTAAATTTGTATACCGCCCTTCTCCTGGTGGACTCAGGGCGGTGCACAGCCTAGTAAAAAACATCCAATACAAAATTTAAAAATTTAAAAGAATTATACCCTTTGGCCAAAAATTAAGAACCTTACGACTAAAACTATCATTAACCAAGGACAGGTGCTCTTTGGCAGAAAGAGAAGTGTGGATTATTGTAAAGGTAGTCCTCGCCTTACGACCATAATTGAGCCCCAAATTTCTGCTGTTAAGTGAGAAATTTGCCCCATTTTACGACCTTTCTTGCCACCGTTGTTAAGTGAATCACTGCAGCTGTTAAGTGAGTAGCCTGCTTATTAAGTGAATCTGGCTTCCACATGATCAGACGGTCCCCAAAGGGGGATCACGTGACCCCCCAAGGACACGGCAATCGTCCCCCCATGTCCTTCTTTTCATTAAACCAGACATAGATAAAACAGATGGCTTAAGAAGAAATTTTTAAATGTTTTAACTGGTTTGTGATTTTTAATTTTTGGGCCAAATTTATATATATATTAATTGTTTTTTAATATTTGTATTTCATGTTCTTAATTCTGGCTGTACACCGCCCTGAGTCCTCAGGGAGAAGGGCGGTATATAAACTGGAAATAAAATAAAATAAAAAAATAAAGATTAGAATGACAGAGTTGGAAGGGAACTTAAGAGGTCATCTAGTCCAACCCCCTGCTCAAGTCATCACGGGGCCTACATACCCTTTCAGATAAATGGCTGTCCGGTTTGTTCTTAAAAGTGATGGAGCACCCACAACTTCTGGTGGCAAGCAGTTCCACTGGCTAATTGTTTTTTCTCTGTCAAGAAATTTCTCCTTAGTTCTAAGTTGCTTCTCTCCTTGATGAGTTTCCACCCATTGTTTCTTCAGATGCTTTGGAGAATATTTTGACCCCAACTTCTTTGTGGAAGCCCCTCGATTATTGGAAGGCTGCTATCCTGTCTCCCCTAGTCCTTCTTTTCACTAAACTAGACATGCCCAGTTCCTGCAACCGTTCTTCATATGTTTTATCCTCCAACCCTCTAATCCTCTTTGTTGCTCTTCTCTGCACTCTTTCTTAGAGTCTCTACATCTTTTTTAATATCGTGGCGACCAAAACTGGATATATATATATTTATAACTGAAAAGATTCCTTGTTTTTAATGCGCCCTTCTGTTCCTTATGACGCAGAGTTAGCTCAGCCTTGCACTGGTTGACGCCTCTGCCAGGGTTCCCACGTGAGCATGGCTCAACTCGGCACGTGGGCTGAAAATAGCAAGCATCTTTGTTTGGGTACCAACATCTGCTTACTACCCCATTGCAAAAGTTAGCTGTTGTTGTTGTTGTTGTTTTTAAGCGCCATCCACACAAAAGGCACTGCGGTTCCTCCTTTATCCTTAACGGCGCTGTCCAGTTGTAGTCCTCGAGTTACAACCTCGACGGAGCCCCAAGTTTCTGTGAGGCAGTGGTTAAGTGAGTTTCGACCGATTTGCGCGACCTTCCTTGCCTCGGCCGTGGGCTTGTGAAGTAGAATCAAAGCAGTTGTGAAATTAAGTCGCACGGATCTTAAGCGAATCCGGCTCCCTCCCATTGAGTTTGCTGGCATGGAGGTCGCAAAAAAGGAGTTTGCGTGACCCCAGGACCCTGCAACCATCATAAATATGAACCAGTTGCCAAGCATCTCAGTTTTGACCATGTGGGGTCATAAGTGTGAAAAATGATAATAAGTCACCATTTTCAGGGCCGTCGTAGCTTCAAACGGCCACTAAACAACTAAATTGTTGTAAGTGGAAGACTACCTTTAGATGTAATCAAAGCTTCCAAAAATATCTATATTATTCATCTACAACAGGGGTAACAGTAACAAAGTTGGAAGGGACCTTGGAGGTCATTTAGTCCAGCCCCGTAATCACGCAGGACACCTATAGTACGGATTCGAACCGCCGACCTTTCGGATCGACAAGCTCAGAATCTTAGCCACTGAGCCACCTAAGATGTCCAACCTTAGAGACTTTAAGACCTGTGAACTTCATTCCACAGACGCTTTTTTTCAGTGCCGTCTTCATACTTACGACCGTTGCAGCATTCAAAATTCAAGATCAAAATTCAGCCGTTTGGCAACTGACTCATATTAATGACGATTGCAGGGGGGTCCCAGGGGGGTTATGTGATTCCCCCTTTGCGACCTCCTGAGAAGCAAACTCAATGGGGGAGCCCGCTTCACTTAACAACCATGTTACCGACTTAACAACTGCCGATTCACTTAAAAAAACTATGGCAAAAAAAGTCATACAATGGCTCAAAAGCCACTTAGCAATGGAAATTTGGGGCTCGACTGTGGTCATACGTCGAGGACTACCTGTACAAGCCACAATGGACAACCAGAAAGTGAATTTGGGGCCAGGAGCTAAATGGAAGAGAGAGGAAAACATTTTTGCACAGTTCAGCTTTTTCGTTAGGACAGCAAATGTATAACATTTAGGAACAGAAAGGAATTTGATCAGAAGTCTTCAAACTTTAAGACTTGTGGACTTCAACTCCCAGAATTCTCCAGCCAGCATAGCTTTAAGATGAGCAGGTATATAAATTTGATGATTAAGTAAATAAATGACTAGGATGGGGGACCACTAGGAGATCTCAAAGTCACAGCAAACAAGAAGAAACCAGCTGCCAAGCAAACTTCAGCCTCGTATCCAAGTGCTGGCCTGTTTTTTTGAGCTCAGCTAAATCAAATGCAGATAAAAAAATCTGTAATTACAGATAGTCCTCGACTTATAACTACCGTGTTTATAGTTTATAGTGACTATTTGATGTTACAATACAACAGCATTCAAAAAAATGATTTATGTCATTTTTTCCACACTTACGACCATTGCACCATCCCCACAGTCATATGATCAAAATCCGGATGCTTGGCAACGGATTCATATTTATGACAGTTGCAGTGTCCCGGGATCATTTTGCGACCTTCTGATAAACGGGGAAATCAAATTCACTTAACAACCGTGTGACTCATTTAACAACAGCAGCGGTTCACTTAACAACCGCGGAAACACAATGGGGCAAAACTCACTGAACAAAACGTCTTGCTTAAGAGCACAAATTTGGGGGCTCAATTACGGTCGTAGGTCGAGGACTTCTTCTCAGTGTTGTCTCCTGGCATTGTTTCACTTAGTTTTTTTTTTCCTCATTGTGCAGTTTTCTGAATTTGGTCTCAGAGAAGGCCTTGGGGTGTAAGAAAAGGAACGTGACCAAGCAAAAAAGAAAGGAAATAGCACACAATTAGCAATCTTCCCAGCCAAACAGGAAGAAGAAACTTCCTTGGTTTTGAAAGAAAAGAGCGATTCTTGAAATAAACAGCAGGAAGTGTGGAAAAATAGGAAAAAGAAGACGAAGGTACTGAAATAGAGACAAAATTTGGTGCCCCAAATCTCTATTTTATACACCCTTGTGGCCCAAAATCTCAGGAGATTTTGGGCCACAAAGGTGTATAAAATAGAGATTTGGGGCACCAAATTTTGTAAAATTCAGGCGGTCCTCGACGTAAGACTGCAACTGGGCCCAAAATTTCTGTTGATCAGTGAAACATTTGTTAAGGGAGCTTTGCCCCATTTTACGACCATTACGACCCATTTTTCTTGTCACCGTCGCTAAGTGAATCACTGCAGCGGTTAAATTAACAACCCCAGTTGTTAAGTAAATCGGGCTTCCCCAATGACTCCGTTGATCAGAAGGTCAAAAGGGGGGATCGCCTGACCCTGGGGGGGGGGAGGGTACGACACTGCGACCGTCGTAAATATGAGTCAGCTCGTAAACCTCGCGATTGTGGGGGACGCTGCAACGATCGTAAGTGTGAAAAACGGTCCTAAGTCACTTCTTTCAGGGCCCTTGCAACTTCAAATGGTCACTAAGTGAACTGTTGTAAGTCAAGGACTACCTGGGGTGGCTTGGGATTTCCTGCTGGCCAACAGTTTTTCCCGTCTGTCCAATTCCTAAATAGCCGCCACATTGTGCCACCGGGGCCTCAAAATATAGAGACATACACAAACACACACACAAAAACACACACCCATTCACGGAACCACAGCTGTGACATTGAGAGGGAAATTTCTCTCCCACGGCTTCTGCGAGGGCTCCGTGCCCAGCGCATTCTCTCAAGCGTATTCCTCCATTTTGTTTTTTATCGGTACAGATTTGCTTTGTTCGGGGAACGGAGACGAATTTTCCCCTTCTGAAGGCTCTTTGTGGAACAGAAGTTGCCTCCACAAGTTGTGGGTGGCTCCATCACTGGAGGTTTATAAGGCAGCCATTTGTCCGAAATAGTATAGGGCAGAAATGGCTAACCTTTTTGCCGTCGCGTGCGAAAAATGGGGGGAGAGCAGGGGGAGGGGGTCGTGCGTGCGCATGCCCACACCCATAATTCAATGCCCCCCACGCATGTGCACATGAGTCCCCCCTCACTCCCCTCGCTTTTTGCACGCGACGGCAAAAATGTTACCGGTGGGCCCAGTAGGCCCATTTTTTTGCCCTCCCCAGGCTCCGGAGGCTTTCTTGGAGCCTGGGGAGGGCGAAAACAGCCTCCCCACCTCCCCAGAGGCTGGAAACAGCTCATTTCCCGACTTCCAGTGCGCCCGGAAGGCCCGTTTTTTGCCCTCTTCAGGCTCCAGAGGTTTTCTTGGAGCCTGGGGAGGGCGAAAACAGCCTCCCCACCTCCCCGGAGGCCCTCCATTATTTCCCGACTTCCGGTGGGCCTGGAAGGTCCATTTTTTGCCCTCCCCAGGCTCCAGAGGCTTTCTTGGAGCCTGGGGAGGGCAAAAACAGCCTCCCCCACACCCCCAGAAGCCAGAAACGGCCCATTTCCTGACTTCCAGTGGGCCCGGAAGGCCCAAAAATCAGCTGGGAGGCGCGCGCATGTGCGCTGGAACTGAGTTAGGGCAACGCTCGCTTGCCCACAGATATGGCTCCACCTGCCACTTGTGGCACGGGGTTCGCCGTCACGGGTATAGGGTCTCCTGTTTGAGCAGGGGGTTGGACTAGAAGACCTCCAAGGCCCCTCCCAACTCTGTTATCCTGTTGTTGGCAGCCCAGCGAAGCAGCCGAAGAAATCAAGGCAGAACTTGCAGCCCGCAATTTCTGGTGGCAAGCTGTTCCATGGGTTAATTGTCCTCACTGTTAGGAAGTTTTTCCTCAATTCCAGGTTGCTTCTCTCCTTGATGAGTTTCCATCCATTAGTTTCTTGTCCTGCCTTCAGGTGCTTTGGAAAATAAATTGACCCCCCCTCCTCTTTGTTGCAGCCCCTTCAAATACTGGAATTCTGCTATCATGTCACCCGTAGTCCTTCTTTTCTCTAGACTTTATATGCTCAATTCCTGCAACCGTTCTTTATCTTTTAGCCTCCAGTCCCCTAATTATCCTTGTTGTTCTTTTCCGTAGACATGCCGGTTTATCTTTCTTGTAACGCACTAGTCCTGCAGCTTCCTCGCTTTAGGATTGACCCAAATTCGGCAGTAATTAAAAAAAATCCCATCCCGCTTGCGTTGTCTGGAATTCCTTCAGCGCCATAAATACCACTTTGGCTCCTCAAAGCAAAGTAAATGCTAAGCTTTCAACCAGACTGGGTGGAAAAAGATTGAAGGGAGTGCAAATCACTGCTTCTAAAAATAAGACTTTGTGCAGCTTAATTCAGCCAGCCAAGTTGCAATCAAGGACCAACATGCAAAGCAATCTTTAGACAGATCTCGCCTGCAATTTGATTGGTACCTGCAGAGAGCTTCCCTGGCCGTAGGCTGGATCTTCAGCCTAATTCCTATGTTACCTTTTTTCTTTTAACGTAGTCATTAAATGCTTGAGGTCTTGCCAGAAATGCACACTAGGTAAGCCCCCCCCCCTCCAAAGAAAAGGGGGGGAAAAGCAAACCCTCATTTTTAAAAAGTAACAAACCGGATAAATCTGTACCCCGTAATTTAGATGGATTGCAATTTCCTCTGTCTAAAGTGATAGTAAAACACAGCATAATTGGGGCAGTTAAGATTTTGCTAGAAGAGAATATGCCCCTAAGACATGCAAACTCATGAAAAACAAATCATCATGCATCTTATTATGCAAAAGAATTTAAAAGTCTCTTGATAGCAATAGCCCTTAGACTTAAAAACCGCTTCACGGTGCTTTACAGCCGTCTCTAAACAGTTTATGGAGTAAGCCTATCGCCTCCAACAATCCAGGTCCTCATTTTACCAACCTCGGAAGGACGGAAGGCTGAGTCAACTTTGAGCTGGTCAGGATCGAACTGCTGACAGTGAGCAGTGAAATTAGCTTGCAATACTGCATTCTCAACCACTGTGCCAACATGGATGGAAGGAAGGAAGGAAGGAAGGAAGGAAGGAAGGAAGGAAGGAAGGAAGGAAGGAAGGAAGGAAGGAAGGAAGGAAGGAGAATGGAGGAAGAAGGAAGGCAGGAAGGAGAATGGGAGAAGAAGAAGGAAGGAAGGAAGGAAGGAAGGAAGGAAGGAAGGAAGGAAGGAAGGAAGGAAGGAAGGAAGGAAGGAAATGAAGAGGAAGGGAGGAAGGAAGGAAGGAGAATGGGAGAAGAAGGAAGGAAGGAAGGAAGGAGAATGGGAGAAGAAGGAAGGAAGGAAGGAAGGAGAATGGGAGAAGAAGAAGGAAGGAAGGAAGGAAGGAGAATGGGAGAAGAAGAAAGGAAGGAAGGTAGGAAGGAAAGAGAATGGGAGAAGAAGGAAGGAAGGAAGGAAGGAAGGAAGGAAGGAGAATGGGAGAAGAAGAAGGAAGGAAGGATGGAAGGAAGGAAGGAAATGAGGAAGGGAGGAAGGAAGGAAGGGAGAAGAATGGGAGAAGAAGAAGGAAGGAAGGAAGGAAGGAGAATGGGAGGAGGAGAAGAAGGAAGGAAGGAAGGAAGGAGAATGGGAGAAGAAGAAGGAAGGAAGGAAGGAAATGAAGAGGAAGGGAGGAAGGAAGGAAGGAAGCAGAATGGGAGAAGAAGGAAGGAAGGAAGGAGAATGGGAGAAGAAGAAGGAAGGAAGGAAGGAAATGAAGAGGAAGGGAGGAAGGGAGGAAGGGAGGAGAATGGGAGAAGAAGAAGGAAGGAAGGAAGGAGAATGGGAGGAGGAGAAGAAGGAAGGAAGGAAGGAGAATGGGAGAAGAAGAAGGAAGGAAGGAAGGAAATGAAGAGGAAGGGAGGAAGGAAGGAAGGAAGCAGAATGGGAGAAGAAGGAAGGAAGGAAGGAGAATGGGAGAAGAAGAAGGAAGGAAGGAAGGAAGTGCTTTTACAGCCCTCTCTAAGCGATTTACAGAGTCAGCCTCTTGCCCCCCAACCATCTGGGTCCTCATATGACCCATCTCGGAAAGATGAAAGTGGAAACAAGAAACGTTGCCATGAAACTCAACATTAAAAAAACGAAGATCGTGGCATCCGGTCCCAATTACTTCCTGGCAAAGACAGCTAGTCCTCGTCTTACGACCGCAACGGAGCCCAAAATTGATATTGCTAAGTGAGACATTTGTTAAGTGAGTTTGGCCTAATTTTACGACTTTTCTCGCCACCGTTGTTAAGCGAATCACTGCAGTTGTTAAGTTAGTAACCCAGCTGTTAAATAAAGTGAATCTGGCTTCCCCGTTGTCTGGTCGCAAAAGGGGATCGCATGATCCCGGGACACTGCAATCATCATAAATATGAGTTACCAAGCGTCTGAATTTTGATCACATGACCACGGGGACAGTGCAATGGTCGTAAGGGTGAAAAACGGTCATAAGTCACTTTTTTCAGTGCCGCTGTAACGTTGAACAGTCACTAAATGAAGCATTGCAATATGAGGACAAGGAGAAGACATGGAAGAAGTGAAATATTTTATTATTCTCCAAAATCATAGTTTCCTCCTTGGGAGGAAAGCCATAGCATTACGACAAACCTAGACAGCGTACAGATAATCCTCAACTTACACCCATTTGTTTAGTGACCGTTCGAATTTACGACGGGACCGAAAGAAGCGACTTATGACCGTATTTCACGCTTACAGCGTTCCTTCCCATGGTCCCCTTTGGCGAACTTCCGACAAGCAGTCAATGGGGGGGGGAAACCAGATTCACTTAACAACCACGTTACTGACTGAACAACAGCAGTGATTCGCTTAACAACCGTGGGAAAGAAAGATTGCAAAATGGGGCAAAACTCAGTACATGTCTCGCTTAACAACAGAAATGTGGTCCTCAGTTGAGGTTGTAAGTCGAGGACAACTTGTTTTAACTTTCCAAACAATCTCACACGGGAGTCAGAACTCCCCCCCCCTTCCCCCCAATTGTTATTCTCACAACACAATTGGAGGGTATTAATTAATTAATTAATCCTTCCAGATCTGAGAAAAACAGCAAATCTGATTTAGTTCACGGTCTGTATTGATAAACTCCTGACAGACAAAAAGCAGAAGCAAAAACAAGTGAGAAATTCACACACAACTTATCCAAATTCATCTGCCCGTTTTCAAAAGCCTCGCTTTGATCCATCCGGGCCCAGTAAACACCCTGAATAATTAAAAACAAAAACAATTCCAGCGGAATAAACATCACGCTCCAAATTCTGACATAACGTTCGAAACACAAAATAATAAACCAAATATCTTCCATCGTTAAATCGCCCTCTTTCTGTCCACCTCTTAAGAAACCCAAATTAAACTCTCAAAAAGAGAAGAAATTTAAGCAGTACAGGTTAGTCCTGAGCCATGGACAGTTTGGCCTCCATTGTGGTCATAAGTCGAGGACTGCCTGTATACAGATAGTCCTTGATGTATGACCGCCACGGGGACAGAAACTTCCGTCGCTAAACAATGTGGTCCTTTAAGGGAGTTGCGCCCGATTTTGCAACCAATTTTGGTCGTAAATTGAGGTCTACCTTGTTGGATTACATTTCTAAAAGGTGTTTGGGAATGCACAGAGGCAAAAACACTCTGTGCATGCTCAGAAGTACTTTTTGGAGACTGAAAGCCAAGTGCCCATGGATCGGCCCTGGCAGACATGGAAAGGGATGGCGAGTTCTAATCCTGCCTTAGGTACAAAAGCTGGCTAGGTAATTTTGGGCCAATCACCAGGAGATGGTGAGTTCTAGTACCTTAGGCATTAAGGTGGTTGGGTGACTCTTCCAATCACCGGGAGACTGTGAGTTCTAGTCCCACCTTAGGCATGAAAGCCAGCTGGGTGACTTTCATCCAATCACCAGGAGTCTGTAAATTCTAGTCCCACATTAGGCATGAATGCCAGCTGGGTGACTTTGGGCCAATCACCGGGAGACTGTGAGTTCTAGTCCCGCCTTAGGCATAAAAGCCAATTGGGTGACTTTGGGCCAATCACCAGGAGACGGTGAGTTCTAGTGCCTTAGGCATTAAGGTGGTTGGGTGACTCTTCCAATCACTGGGAGGCTGTGAGTTCTAGTCCCGCCTTAGGCATGAACGCCAGCTGGGTGACTTTGGGCCAATCACCAGGAGACTATGAGTTCTAGTCCCGCCTTAGGCATAAAAGCCAATTGGTGACTTTGGGCCAATCACCAGGAGACGGTGAATTTAAGTCCCACCTTAGGCATGAATGCCAGCTGGGTGACTTTGGGCCAATCACCGGGAGACTGTGAGTTCTAGTCCCGCCTTAGGCATAAAAGCCAATTGGTGACTTTGGGCCAATCACCAGGAGACGGTGAATTTAAGTCCCACCTTAGGCATGAATGCCAGCTGGGTGACTTTGGGCCAATCACAGGGAGACGGTGAGTTCTAGTACATACATTTAAGCAGCATTATGCTATCTGTTGTAAGTCTCCCTTAAGTCTTACAACAGACAGCATAATGCTGCTTAAATGTCTGATAAAGCCTAGAAAATCGTGATTTGGGATGTCACTTAACTATGGCTATACAAACATCTTGATTTACGTAGGAAAAACCCTGGCTAGAACAGTAATGCCTATAAATAAAATAATAAAAATGAAAATAAAATAAAATATTGGACCAATGCTGGGGAATCCATAGCAAATATTCATAACTTTAGCCCCAATCATCATGCCGTTTGCAGGAAATAAGATTTATTTTACTCCAAGTGCGAATTCAGCTCTGAACTGAGCGGCAGAGGGGTTGGTTTTACGAAGGCAATCTGTCCAGATCGAAAGCTGCAGACGGAATCTTCCATTGCGGTGATCTTGTTTATTTCAATGGGGGATTCCGGGGAAGAGTTTCTAGGGGAACAAAACCCCCAGGAGAAATTTGCAAGCTAGAACAGTTTGTTCTCCCTGCAGTCTTCCGAGTTTGCCTCTGTGCAGAATGAAAGCAGAATGAAGTCTGCAACACGCACCAGTTTACCGTTAGTCCTCGACTTACAACAATTCATTTAATGACCATTCAAAGTTACGACGGCGCTGAAAAAAGGGACTTACAAACGATTTTCACACTTAACGACCCTTGCCGCATTCCCGTGGTCCTGTGATCAAAATTTCGACTCTCGACAATTGGCTCGACAAGTGAGCCATGCGGTTGTTAAGTGAATCTGGGTACCTCCATTGCGGTTGTTTGTCGGACGTCAGCTGGGAAGGTCACAAAAGGGGGGGATCACGTGACCCCAGGACGGTGCAGCCGTCCTAAATACCTGCCAGCTGCCAATTGTGCAAATTTTGAATCACTCGAAGGGGCTTCGGTCACATGGGCTGCAGCTTCCATCTATGCTTTCTTCACATGCAGGTAGTCCTCGACTTACAACGGTTCATTGAGTGACCGAAGTTACAACGGCACTGCAAAAAGTGATTTATAACCATTTTTCACCCTTATGACTGTTGCAGCATCTCCATGGACACTTGATCGAAAATTGAGACGTTTGGCAACTGAATCACATTTATGACGGTTGCAGTGTCCCCGGGATCACATGATCTCCTTTTGGGACCTTCTGACAAACTGAGTCAACAGGGAAAGCCAGATTCACTTAACAACTGGGTTATTCATTTAACAACGGCAGTGATTCGCTTAACAACCATGTTACAAACAGCAGTGGTTCACTTAACAACTGTGGCAAGAAAGGTCGTAAAATGGGTCACTTAACAACTGTCTCGCTCACCAATGGACACTTTGGGCTCAACTGTGGTCATAAATCGAGGATTTCCTGTACAAATAATCCCAACCGTATTTGTTTTCTCCCAAAAATCACCTGTCCCCGGTTAATTATAGATCCAAATACTTTTAGATAACATCTGCATTGTTTCACTTAACAACCGTGGCCACAAAGGTCGTAAAATGGCGCAAATTCACTTAACCGTCTCACTTAGCAACAGGAATGTTGGGCTCAGTTGTGGTCATAAATCAAGGACTAGCTGTATATACCGTAGCTGGATCCCCACATTCTGTTATTCTGCTCTTCCGTTATGGCCGGATCGCCATCTTTTTCAGGAGTTGTTTAGCTAACCACCATTTTTAGAATAAACCACCATTGCAGAGCACAGTAAGCTACAAACCATGATTTTTGAGCTATCATGGCTGCGTTCCTAGATCGAACTGAACCCAAGATGAAATAAACCACATGCTGGTTTAGGGTGATATTTCAAGCAACTCGTGGTTCATAGGGAAAAGCTTACCACGGTTAGAGGGAATGTATTCTGGACCTCTGACTCCAACGATATAAAAAAGAAGAAATTGGCTACTAGGAAACCCTAATTGGTTGTTAACTCTGAAACTGCAACGTATTTTAGCTAATTAAACTGCACCAAGGCGAGAAAGGAGCACGCAACGGAATAGAAATGCATTATATAAGACTGAATTGGGGTTTAGCATTTCATAAGAAATGAATTCCCCATGCATTAATAATGAATCATGTCCACAATACTTGTTAGTGTTTATGCAATACTTTTTAAAAAACTATTTTCAGTTGGTATATATGCTGATATCTAGGTGCAGCAGAAGACTCGTATTTATTTGCATAACGACTCGGTTTATCATACAACCTACATTAATTGGTTATATATCTACCGATCCTTTCTAATATGAATTAAAGACGATGAGAGTGTTTCTCAGCCTCAGGAACTCTAAGATATGTGGACTTCAACTCCCAGAATTCCCCAGCCAGCAGAGCATTATAATAACAATAACAATAACAATAACAACAACAATAACAACAACAACAACAACAACAATAATAATAATATTTAAGGGATCAAACTCAGTGCTTTTACTATAGTCCAAGAGTTTCCCAAACTTAGCGCTTTGATATGTGGACTTCAACTCCCAGAATTCTCAGGTTGTGGAATTCTGAAAGTCCATTCAGGCCAGTGAGGGAATTCTGGGAGTTGAAGTCCACTCAGGCCAATGAGGGAATTCTGGGAGTTGAAGTCCACTCAGGCCAATGAGAGAATTCTGGGAGTTGAAGTCCATTCAGGCCAGTGAGGGAATTCTGGGAGTTGAAGTCCACTCAGGCCAGTGAGGGAATTCTGGGAGTTGAAGTCCACTCAGGCCAGTGAGGGAATTCTGGGAGTTGAAGTCCACTCAGGCCAGTGAGGGAATTCTGGGAGTTGAAGTCCATTCAGGCCAGCGAGGAATTCTGGGAGTTGAAGTCCATTCAGGCCAGTGAAGGAATTCTGGGAGTTGAAGTCCACTCAGGCCAGTGAGGGAACTCTGGGAGTTGAAATCCACTCAGGGCAGTGAGTGAATTCTGGGAGTTGAAGCCCACTCAGGCCAGCTAGGGAATTCTGGGAGTTGAAGTCCATTCAGGCCAGTGAGGGAATTCTGGGAGTTGAAGTCCATTCAACTCCCAGAAGTTACACTCATACAGTCGTAAGTGGGAGGAGATGGATAACAATATCCAGGAGACTTTGAATTCTAGTCCTGCCTTAGGCATGAAAAATGGCTGGGTGACTTTGGGCCAATCACCAGGAGACAGTGAGTTCTAGTTCCACCTCAGGCATGAAAGCCTGCTGAATGACTTTGGCCCAGTCAGTCTCTCTCAACCCAACCTACCTAACAGGGTTGGTTTTTGTGGATAAAATAGGAAGGCACGTTCCCCATCTCGAGTTACTTATAAAGTAATAAAGGCAGGGTTTTTAAAAAATCTGATAAAGAAATAAAATATCTCTTCTCCTCAAGTGGAATTGCAAACTTACAACAAGGATTTACCTACGTGCATTTTGTCCAAGAGACACACCAGGAGCCCAAGGTTGTGCTATCCTTAGAAACAGCCAGCCAAGCTACCCAGCGAAAACAACCTCTAAATAACAACACTCAACAAGAGATCCTTTCCACTCCATTGCCAACGGCTTCTCCAATTACAGTTGGAACAGAGTTGAAAAATATTCTGTTCAATCTTTTTGGAGCCGGAGAGCTTTAACCAATCTAATAAATAAAACACAATTTAAAAAAAAATGCCTGCAAGGAGAAAGAGAGAGAGGGACAACTCTATTGGCAGGGATTCGTGCAGCTGGCCAGAGTGTTTGCCAAAAGTGTTTTACACAAACACACACAAACACACAGAATATCACACACATACACACTGGTTGGGTGTCAGGCTCTAGGCTCAACCCTGCTTGCAAAGGACAATAAACAGTGTATTTAATAAAGACGCACACGCAGAAAGTCATGGAATAACAGAGTCGGAAGGGACCCTAGAGGTCTTCTAGCCCAACCCAGAGGTGAAATCCAGTAGGTTCTAACAGGTTCTGGAGAACCAGTAGCGGAAATTTTGAGTAGTTTGGAGAACCGGCAAATACCACCTCTGGCTGGCCCCAGGAGTGGGGTGGGAATGGAGATTTTGCAATACCCTTCCCCCAGGAGTGAGGAGGGAATGGGTATTTTGCAGTATCCTTCCCCTGGAGTGGGGTGGGAATGGGGATTTTGCAGTATCCTTCCCCTGGAGTGGGGAGGGAATGGGGATTTTGCAGTATCCTTCCCCTGGAGTGGAGAGGGAATGGGGATTTTGCAGTACCCTCCCCCCAGGAGTGAGGAGGGAATAGGGATTTTGCAGTATCCTTCCCCTGGAGTGGGGTGGAAATGGAGATTTTGCAGTATCCTTCCCCTGGAGTGAGGAGGGAATGGAGATTTTGCAGTATCCTTCCCCTGGAGTGGGGAGGGAATGGAGATTTTGCAGTGTCCTTCCCCTGCCATGCCCACCAAGCCATGCCCACAGAACCGGTAGGGAAAAAAATTGGATTTCACCCCTCGTCCAACCCAGCCGATTAAAATAGAAACATAGAAAACAGACAGCAGAAAAAGTCCAGTGGTCCATTGGAAAATTGGAAAAAACATGGCAGTATTGAAAAATTGGATTGGACCAGCTGATAGAAGACGAGGATGAATTTTCAACATACTCTGGGTTCAGAGATTAAGATCATCTATTGGGCATAATGGCAAAATTTACAAAATGTGCAATTACAACATTTGTTCATTTTTCATTTTTAAGCATTTTTCAGCTTCTGAGATGCTGAAATAACTGTTGAAAATCCTTTAAAACTGAGAAAAGTTGGATTTTATATATCTTTGACATCTATAAATCAATTTGATAGGCAGATGTTAAGAAATGGAACAAAAGAATGAGACATTCCCCTTGAGTACTTTTAATTTTAATTTTTGTTGGAGGATGGACATGTGTTTATCCCAAAAACATATTCAAACTCAATTACTGACAACTGACCCATTATCTCTGCTGAATCCAAGCTTCCACTACTCTTTTTATCATAGTCCTCGACTTACGGCCAGCCGTTCATTTAGTGACGGTTTGAAGTTACAACGACGTTGAAAAAGGCGACTTATGAACGGTTCTCACACTTACAACCTTTGCAGAATTCCCCCCCCTCCCCAAATCATGTGATTAAAATTCGGAGGCTTGGCAACTGACCCATATTTATGACGGTCTCAGTGTCCTGGGGGTCAGGTGATCTCCTTTTGCGAAACTCTTGACGAGCAAAGTGGGAAGCCAGATTCACTTAACGGCCATCTTACTTTTAAAGATGAATTTGAAAGAGGCCAAGGAAGTGATTTATTAGAAGTGTTGGAAAGTTAAAAGCAATAACAATAAGGATAACAACAGTGCAATGCTGACTTTGTCGATGAAGTTATTTCGTTTATACAACTTTAGAAGTTGTGGGTACCCCGTCACCGGAGGTTTTTAAGAAAAGACCGGGCAGCCAATCTGTCTGGAATAGTATAAGGCTTCCTGCTGGAGCAGGGGGGTTAGACTAGATGATCTCCAAGGTCCCTTCCAGCTCTATTCTAATTGATATTTCTTAGATTTTTATCCTGCCTTTATAAGTAACTCAATAGAAAAATAGAATTTTTTATTGGCCAAGTGTGATTGGACACACAAGGAATTTGTCTTTGGTGCATACACTCTCGATGTACGTAAAAGAAAAGATACATTCGTCAAGAATCATAAAGTACAACACTTAATGATAGTCATAGGGAACAAATAAGCAATCAGGAAACAATATCAACATAAATCATAAAGATCCAGCAACAAATTACAGTCATACAGTCATAAGTGGGGGGAGATGGGTGGTGGGAACGATGAGAAGATTAATAGTAATGCAGTAATGCAAGGAGATGAACATACCTAATATCCTTTCGTCTTCCTATTTTCCCAACAACAACCCTGAAAGGTAGGACAGGCTGAGAGAGAGAGTCACTGGCTCAAAGTCACCCAGCTGGCTTTCATGTTTAAGGTAGGACTAGAACTCCCAATCCCCTGGTGACTGGGGGCAAAGCTTCCCAGCCAAGCGCCTAAAGCCAAACTAGAACTCACAGTCTCCTGGCGATTGGCTCAAAGACACCCACCTGGCTCTCGTTCATAAAACGGGACTAGAACTCACTGTCTCCTGGTGATTGGCCCAAAGTCTGCCAGTCAGGTTTCCTGCTTAAGGCTGAACTAGAATTCACTGCCTCCTGGTGATTGGCTTAAAGTCACCCAGGTGGCTTTCATGGCTAAGGCAGAACTAGAACTCCCAGTCTCCTGGTGATTGGTTCAAAGTCACCCAGCTGGCTTTCATGCCTAAGGCAGAACTAGAATTCACTGTCTCCTGGTGATTGTCCCAAAGTCACCCAGCCAGCTTTTATGCTTCAGGTGGGACTAGAACTCCCGGTCTCCTGGCTTCTAGACAAGCACCTTAAGCATAAAACGCAGGCTGATCTTCAGTGGGACTGCTACATACTTTTTGACCACGTCTAGCGGGCATCCCTAGACGCTACGAAGTCTTTAGCGCCCTCTCTCAATTACAAAGGCAAGCAGAGCCTCCAAGTCCAGGGGCAGTACAGCCCTCCCCACAGCCATTCTAGCTCGCTCGGGATGGGGTGGGTGTCAGCATTTCCCCGGCTGGCTGGTTGCTGGCTGGGGTGAGCAGCCCCCCCCTCCTCGGCCTCATCCGGCACCCGCAGGCTCTGCAGAGCCCCACAAGGACACCGCACCAAAGTCAGCCAAAATGCCACCGGAGCCCTCTGCAGAGGCACCCTTCAAAGGCGAGCAGAGACGCCTCGAACCCAGGACCCTCTCAACCCCCCCCCCTATCCCACCCCCCCCCCAGAGGACAGGCATACCTTGATGGCCAGGCAACTGGATCAGAAAGACTACATCTCCCATCCCTGGGCCCAGGATGATGAGTACTGTAGCCCAAGGCATAAAGGGAGCACTCCGGACAGCGACTAGCGGGGGTGGGGTGGGGGGGCTCATGGAAGCAAGGAGGAGGCAGGGACCCCCTTGGAAAAAAAAAAACCCTTCCTCACTTCAGATGGGGCTTCAACCCCAGCAGGGGATGATGGGCGTTGTAGTCAGGCCTCCCAGACAGCCCCCACCCCCACCCCCGGATCGTAAGCTAGCGATCCTTCCCTCTCTCTCTCTCTCTAGCTCGTCCTCTTCCATCGCTTGCATGCCAACCCTTCCCGGGGATGATGGGAACTGTAGTCCCATGGGAAGAAAGAGATGCGCCATCCAAGGGGCTTCTCACCAAAGCCCATCCGAAAAGGGATCTCATCCCTACCTGGGAAAAAAACAGATCCCGCGGATCGATCAGTCCGCTGCGGCCGGGCAGGAGATGGAGACCCCGGCTGCGCTCTTCTCCTTCCTCCTCCTCCTCCTTCCTCCTCTTCCTCCTCTTCTTCCTCCTCCTTTATGAATGAATGAAGGATCCCGCGAGCCGCGCTGAGAAAGCAGCTGGGGTGACGCTGGGCCACGCCCCTCGCTCTCGCGCCGCCCCCCTCCATTGTTACGTCACAATGGAAAAGCTACTCAACGTTCCGAGCCACGCCCCCCCTCCTCCTCCCCCTCCTCCTGCCCAGCGCTCCTCAGCCGAAGCCGCGCGGAAGGAAGAAAGCGGCCCCTGGTGGGCAGGTGGCCACACTGCACCCGAGTTTCCACTCTGACCACACAATGCTGGGGCGAAAACTCAAGTTTGTTTGAAACTGGGTTAGTCTTTCTTTTTCTTTCTTTCTTTTTTTTTTTAACCCCCTCCAATGATTAAGAGGCTGTTGGGAAAACCGGGATGGATTTTATTCCAGTTCAGGAGATCATTTGGGATCCAAATTATATTCGCTTCTTCGCATCTTTTGACTTAGGTTGATTGTATAGCATTTATAGTTATTTGCATTTATGGTATCGTAGGAAGTTAGCACCCACCCCTTTCCTAGAAGAATGAAATATTTTAGGAAATATTAGAAAGGCAGAATATTATGTTTCCTTGGATGAGAAATGGAGAAGCAAGTTTTAAAGACGAAGCAGCTCCCACCTTCCTGCCCCCCGATAAAGTAGGTAAATGCAGCGGGTCCAGCTGGATGATCACTGAAGGGCCCTCTTCACTGTAAGAAAGGAAATGTGCTTGTTTAAGGGAAGCCAATTAACCAGATGAAAGGCAGAGTATTCCTTCAGAAGGGGCCCCTCAGTTGTCAGAGATAAGAAGCATTTGGTGAAATACAGTTCGAGGTTAGAGAGGTCAAGTATGACCACATGTAATATTAACAAGAGATAATTTGAATCTATGCTTCAGTAATCTACATAAAGAATTATGAATGTTGGCTGAGAATAAAATGAAACAGTAATTAGGAAGTGTCAATTAAAAATGACAAATGTATATGACCATATGAATTGCTGAGTTAACAGAATCCTTTGTTTGAAGCTGTATAAAGTTGGACTCTCATGTTCATTATTTTGCTCAGATTCTTTAGGTTGCAACACCTGTCTGAACCTTATTGCAATAATAAAGCTGACTCTGTCTGCCCCGAAGGGATGTCTCTTAATTCCTTCCTTCCATAACACCACCCTTTGTCAAGGGGCCAGAGGCAGAAACTCAAATCTTTGTCAATGGACCATCATCTGCAACACAATAGGATCCATCTAGCAACAGAAACTAACACAATAGGACCCATCTAGCAACAGAAACTCACCACATGGCACCTGGGAAGATTACATCAGCCAGCAAGGCTAGCTAAGACCCCCACCCCCTGGGAGTCTGACAACCAATCAGGACACTCTTTTGGGGCCCCAGGAAGTTCAAAGCCAGAGAGGGCATAAAACCCGGGGACTCACCCCTTTTTCTGTTCAGGAACTCAAACCATGTGATCCTGTCCACCATTAAACCATCTTTCCAAGCAGTCTCCATGTTTCCAGTGTCTTTTTCCCCACTTGGAGCTGAACCCAGAAGGATATTTCTTCTTACAGTATTATAAATTATACAGTATTAATGTTGTAAGCCCTCCCCCCCCCCCCAGGGTTACCTTGTGGCAAGACTGGGCCGCTAATAAATTTTACAAACCAACAAATAAAAAAAAAACAACTTAGCTGAGAATTCTGTTGGGAGTTAGAATGCAAAATGTTCCTATATTGAATATATTCGTAAGAATAAGACAGCATAGGATGAAACAACAAGACGAGTGGTCGTCTTTGGACAGAGGAGGAGGGAAATGGCAGCCTGGAGGAATTGTCAGGTTGGAAGGGACCTTGGAGGTCTTCTAGTCCAACCCCCTGCCTGGGTGGTGGGTTGGAATTCTCATCCCAGACAATGGCTGTTTAAACCTTGGTTTGCAAACGTCCAAAAAGTCAAAAAGGATACGGCTGTACAACTTGTGGCAACTTGAAGAAGTCTGGACTACAATTCCCTGGCTGGGGATTCTGGGAGTTGAAGTCCAGAGATCTTCACGTTCCCATGATTGAGAAACCCTGGTTAGTATCTCCTTTTCTGACTAACCCACTTTATCCAGGGCATTAAAATCTTGGATGCCACCTTTGTACGTCTCATGAAGGCAGCTGCATCTCATGAAAGCTTTTGCCTTTGAATTAACTGGGTTAGCTGGAGAAGATTTAGATTCCTTCTGAATGGGGCTATCGTGGTTTGACACGACTCCCCTTCTACACTGAAACCCTCCCAGGATTGAGACCCCCAAAACTCTAGGAGACAAACTGCCCCACATCCTCGTCTCTCTCCTGCATCAGAAAATCCCTTTTTTTTACTCTTGAGTTTGGATCTTCCCGTACAGGTAAATCCTCAACTTACAACCCTGGAATTTCTGTTGCTATGCAAGACGCATGTTAAGTGAGTCGCGCCCAATTTTACGACCCTTTTGAGTCACATGAGTCGTCTGGTCGTTAAGCGAATCCGGCTTCCTCTGTTTGACTTCACTTGTCGGACACCGGGACAGGAAAGTCACAAATAGTGATCACACAAACCCGGGGAATGTTAACAACTGTTGTAAATAGAGGCACCTTTTGATCATGTGACTGGGTGGGGAAAAAAAATGCCCTGTGATGGTCGTAAGTGCGAGGACCGGTCCTAAGTTCTTTTTTTTTTAGTGCTATTATAACTTTGGTCCTTAAATGAGGGGTTATAGTTAGAAAACTCCCTGTAAAACTCCCTTCCATTCATTGGTTCTTGTCGTAAATCCTGCCCTTTGGGGGCTTCAAACATGCCCCCCACCCCATCTTCCTCTTTCCTTGAACCCCCTCCGTGTAGACTTTAACCCCCCCACCTCACCCAGCCCTTCCCCATCTCCCAAAACCCAGCTTCTAAACAGCCCCATTGCCAGCTCATAAACATGTTTGCCATCCAGCTATTAACTCAACCTCTAAGCCCAGCGTTTTTCAACAACAACAACACAACAGTCACAACTAACAGGTAAATAAACACCTGCCCCCCACCCACCCTCAAGGCTGGTCCTGCCTCCCCCACCCCCCACCTCCCCAACCTCAGAGCACAAAGAGAAAACAAAGCAGCCATCCAGGGAAACGAACCATCCCAAAACTCCCATTATATTACTCACAAGGTCAGATGCTTGTCTGCATTACGGATTCCCTTCTGAGTCAGCAAACCAGAGAGCCAAAAATAGGATCGGTTCCCTAAACCAGGTTTATTGATGGTGGGAAACCGGCTTGAGGTGCCGTAATCTCCATTTTTTTTTTTTTAATTTGATTTATATGCCGCCCTTCTCCGGAGACTCAGGGCGGCTTACAATGCGTTAAGCAATAGCTTTCACCCTTTTGTATATTTTATACAAAGTCAGCTTATTGCCCCCCCACAAACTGGGTCCTCAATTTACCTACCTTAGAAAGGATGGAAGGCTGAGTCAACCTTGAGCCTGGTGGGATTTGAACTCACAGTAATTGCAGGCAGCTGGTGCTACTTAACAGCACTTTAGTCTGCTGCGCCACCAAGGCATTTTTTTAAAAAAATTTGATTTATATGCCGCCCTTCTCCGGAGACTCAGGGCGGCTTACAGTGCGTTAAGCAATAGCCTTCATACTTTTGTATATTTATACAAAGTCAGCTTATTGCCCCCACAATCTGGGTCCTCAATTTACCTACCTTAGAAAGGATGGAAGGCTGAGTCAACCTTGAGCCTGGCGGGATTCGAACTTGCAGTAATTGCAGGCAGCTAGTGTTAATCACAATGCTATCAGTCTGCTGAGACACCAGGCCCTCAATGAGCTTGCCGGGACATCTTGAAGAGGAGTAAATATCAGTGGAACAGCCTTTGCCGGAAAGGAGGGGGGGGGTAAAAGATGGTTAGTTTTAAAGTTGGTTTGTGGTGGATCGTGGCTTGACGAGTTGTGAAAACCCAGAATAGTGGCTAGGATAATTGAGTGACTACATTTGTTTGTTTATTTGTCCCATTTATATGGCTGCCCGTTTCATGAACAGGGACTCTGGGGGGTGTTTCCCAATATATATATATATATATATATATATATATATATATATATATATATATATATATATATATATAATATATATATATATATATATTAAAAAACTATTAACTATCAGGGTTGGCGATGGGCATCGTTTTGCAAAAACCTGGAAGTATAGATAGTCCTCTACTTACGACCCTCAACGGACCACAAAATACCTGTTGCTAAACGAGACAGGTGCTAAATGAATTCTGCCTTATGTTACGACCTTTCTGGCCACAGTTGTTAAGTGAAGCACTGCAGTTGTTAAGGTTGTAATGTGGTTATTAAGCAAATAAAAATAGAAATAGAATAGAATAGAATAGAATAGAATAGAATAGAATAGAATAGAATAGAATAGAATAGAATAGAATAGAATAGAATAGAAATAGAAATAGAAATAGGAATAAAAATAATAGAATAGAATAGAATAGAATAGAATAGAATAGAATAGAATAGAATAGAATAGAATAGAATAGAATAGAATAGAATAGAATAGAATAGAAAAAAAATGCAGAATAGAAGAGAATACAGAATAGAATAGAGAAAAAATGCAGAATAGAATAGAATAGAATAGAATAGAATAGAATAGAATAGAATAGAATAGAATAGAATAGAATAGAATAGAATAGAATAGAATAGAATAGAATAGAATAGAATTCTTTATTGGCTGAGTGTGATTGGACACACAAGGAATTTGTCTTGGTGTTTCCCTGTTGACTTTGCAGAAGGTTGCAAAAGGGGAATCACATGACAAACTCCCCCCCTGGACACTGCGACCGTCATAAATATGAGTCAGTTGCCAAGAATCTGAATTTTGATCGTGTGGCCATAGTGATGCTGCAAATGTAAAAACCATTTGTTAAGTCACATTTTTCGGTGTCGTTGAAACTTTGGACAGTTGTTAAATGAACTATTGTAAGTCGAGGGCTACTTGTAAGTGCCAATTTCCAGCAAAACCGTCGTAAACCGTAGTCACTTGACTCTCGGACACCACGAAGGGACGTAGCACAGCCGTGTTGTCGAAGACCCATTGTGCAGTCACACGAACTACAGATCCTGGTTTTAAGTAGCCCCAGAGAAGATCCCTTGTTAACATCAATTGGTTGCTAAGCGACCGGTCGTAAGCCAAGGACTACCTGTTTGACCCACTCCTCAAAATTAAGTGAGAAAGCCTTGTGGATATTCCCCCCCCCCCCGCCCCCAGCAGGGGTGAAATCCAGCAGGTTCTGACAGGTTCTGGAGAACCGGTAGTGGAAATTTTGAGCAATTCGGAGAACTGGCAAATACCACCTCTGGCTGGCCCCAGAGTGGGGAGGGAATGGAGATTTTGCAATATCCTTGCCCTGGAGTGGGGAGGGAATGGGGATTTTGCAGTATCCTTCTCCTGGAGTGGGATGGGAATGGAGATTTTGCAGGATCCTTCCCCCTGGAGTGGGGAGGGAATGGGGATTTTTTAGTATCCTTCCCCTGGAGTGGGGAAAGAATGGGATTTTTGCAGTATCCTTCTCCTGGAGTGGGGAGGGAATGGGGATTTTGCAGTATCCTTCCCCTGGAGTGGGGAGGGAATGGGGATTTTGCAATATCCTTCCCCCTGGAGTGGGGTGGGAATGGGGATTTTGCAATATCCTTCCGCTGCCATTCCCCCCCCCAAGCCACGCCCTCAGAAACCGGTAGTAAAAAAAAATGTGGATTTCACCACTGGACCAGAGTTGTGTTCCCATTTCCACCTAGTTGTGGGAATTATATCACTGGAGGCTTTCAAGAAGAGATTAGACTGCCGTTTGTCAGGAACGGTGTACGGCAGTGTCGGCCAACCTTTTGCGCACCGAGTGCCGAAATGGGGAGCACGCGTGCCAGGCGGCGGCTCTTCCGGTTTCCGGCACACGCATGTGCCCCGGCCAATTGGTCTTCTTGTGCGCATGCGTGCCAAGAAGACCAGGTGCGTATGTGGGCACCGGAAACCGGAATATCCTCTTCCCGGCAAGCGCAGCTGCTCTTCCGGTTTCCAGTGCTCTAGCGTGCGTGAAGACCAGCGGAACCTGGAATAGCAACAGGCAACAGCTCGCGTGCCCGGAGAGATGGCTCTGCGTGCCACTTCCATCACATGTGCCATAAGTTCCCCATCACAGGTGTAGGGTCTCCTGCTAGGGCAGGGGGTTGGACTAGATGACCTGCAGGGTCCCTTCCATCTCTGTTAATCTATCATCTCAAAAGCCAGGGGATTTTGCTTACTCGGGCAAAACGTTGGTCCATCAGGGAGCATAAACACCTTCTATGGTTGACGGGCAAGTCCGACAAAAGCTATTCAAAATGTGGGTTTTACACCAAGCTTGTTTTCGCTCCTTTGATGACAAGTCGGCTGGGGGAAATGTGCCCCCCCCGACAGGCATTTTGAGGGATGCCTAGACAGACAAACCTGTTTGTTGCAAAAAAAAAAACAACACACAACCCACTTGGCGCTTTGCCGGCAGGCTGGCATTATTAGCGCAATAACCTCCATCTGTTTTGTCGTTGAGTGCAAAGCCAGAGATGTGCAAAGAAAAATCAAATCTTTAAATCGATTTCTTAGCTCTCCTGGATTTGTAAACTCTTCCCTGCTGCGTTTAATGGCTGTTATATATAAGTTAGTCCTCGGCTTACGACGGCAGTTGAGCCCTACCTTTCCACCGCGAAGCCAAGCCGTCGTTAAGGGAGCTTAGGACCTTCCTTGGCCGCAGGTGTTAAGGGAATCCGGCTCCCCCATTGACTTGGCTTTTCAGAAGATCGCAAAGGGGGATCACGTGACCCCGGAAGACTGCAACCGTCGTAAGTTCATGCCGGTTGCCAAGCCTCTGAATTTTGATCACGTGACGATGGGGATGCTGCAATGGTTGTGTGTGAAAACGGTCGTAACTCGTATTTTCAGTGCCGTTGTAATTTCAGACAGTCACTAACAAATGGTTGTAAATCTATCATCTATCCATCCATCCCTTTCTCTGTCTTAACTAGCTCTATCATCTATCTATCTACCTACCTACCTACCTCTCTATCCATTCATCCATCCATCTACCCACCTACCTACCCATCCCTTTCTCTTAACTAGCTCTATCATCCATCCATCCATCTCTACCTACCTACCTACCTACCCTTCTCTCTTTAGCTCTATCATTTGTCTATCACCCATCCATCCCTTTCTAACTAGATCGATCTATCTATTTATACCTATCATCTACCTATTCTATCCATCCATCCATCCATCTACCCACATACCTACCCATCCTTTTCTCTTAATTAGCTCTATCATCTATCTACCTATCATCTACCTACCTATCCCTTTCTCTCTTTAGCTCTATCATCTGTCTATCATCCATCCACCCATCCATCCCTTTCTAACTAGCCCTATCTACCTACCTACCTACCCATCCATCCTTCTCTTTAGCTCTATCATCTGTCTATCTCCCATCCATCCATCCCTTTCCAACTAGATCTATCTATATCTATCATCTATCCATCCATCCATCCATCATCCATATCTATCTATAACTATCTCTATCATCCATATCTATCATCTATCATCCATATCTATCTTATCTCTATCATTCATATCTATCTTATCTCTATCTATCTATCTATCTATCTATCTATCTATCTATCTATCTATCTATCTATCTATCTATCATCCATCTATATTATCTATCTATCATCCATATCTATCTATAACTATCTCTATCATCCATCTCTATCATCTATCATCCATATCTATCTTATCTCTATCATCCATATCTATCTTATCTATCTATATCTATCATTCATCTATATTATTTATCTATCTATCATCTATCTATCATCTATCTATCATCTATCTATTCTATCCATCCATCCACCTACCTACCCATACCTCTTAACTAGCTCTATCATGTCTATCTACCTATTTATCTATTTATCATCTACCTACCTATCCCTTTCTCTCTTTAGCTCTATCATCTGTCTATCACCCATCCATCCCTTTCTAACTAGCCCTATCTACCTACCTACCTACCCATCCATCCTTCTCTTTAGCTCTATCATCTATCACCCATCCATCCATCCCTTTCTAATTAGATCTATCTATCTATCTATCTATCTATCTATCTATCTATCTATCTATCTATCTATCTATCTATCATCTATTCTATCCATCCATCCATCCATCCATCTACCCACCTACCTACCCATCCTTCTTAACAAGCTCTATCATCTATATCTATCTATCTATCTATCTATCTATCTATCTATCTATCTATCTATCTAATCTATCTATCTATCTATCTATCTATCTATCTATCTATCTATCTATCTATCTATCTATCTATCATTTACCTACCTACCTACCCTTCTCTCTATAGCTCTATCATCTGTCTATCACCCATCCACCCATCTATCCCTTTCTAAGTAGCCCTATCTACCTACCCATCCATCCTTCTCTTTAGCTCTATCATCTATCACCCATCCATCCCTTTCTAATTAGATCTATTTATCTATCTATTCTATCCATCCATCTACCCACCTACCTACCCATCCTTCTTAACTAGCTCTATCATCTATATCTATCTATCTATCTGTCTATCTGTCTATCTATCTATCATCTATCATCTACCTACCTACCTACCTACCCTTCTCTCTTTAGCTCTATCATCTGTCTATCACCCATCCACCATCTATCCCTTTCTAAGTAGCCCTATCTACATACCTACCCATCCATCCTTCTCTTTAGCTCTATTATGTCTATCACCCATCCGTCCATCCCTTTCTAGCTAGATCGATCTATCTATATCTATCTATCTATCTATCTATCTATCTATCTATCTATCTATCTATCTATCATCTATCTATCTATCTATCTATCTATCTATCTATCTATCTATCTATCTATCTATCTATCTATCTATCTATCTATCTATCTATCTATCTATCTATCTCTAGATTTATGGCCACAGCAGTTGTATCCCAAATGTAATGTCTGTGTTTGTGTGTGTATACACCTGAGGTTAATCCTGAACAAACTTAGCATGTTTGCAAACGCCCTGTTCAAACATGTTGTGTAAACACGGCATTAATTATAACTTTGAGAAGTGCCACAGAACCTTTTCTTGTTTTGATTGCAAGGGACTAGCCAGCTTCCTCTCTGAAAAATACTTTTTATAGACATTTTTGTCTGGGTTTTTGCTTGCCTTTCTTGTTTACAACTCATACTAAAGTGATTTAGAAACAGATTAAGAACCCATTAAAAGTCCAATGGTGGCCACCTCCCTGTCCCAAAATACGAAGCAATACTTTTTATGGACTGATCTATAAATAGACACATTAGGACAGAAGAGTAGAAGAGAATAACAGAGTTGGGAACCTTGGAGGTCTTCTTGTCCAGCCCCTTACTCAGGCAGGAAATTGTATACCCTTTCAGACTAATCTCTTCTTAAAAACTTCCAGTGTTGGAGCACCCACAGCTTCCAGAGGGAAGCCAATCAGATGAACTGAATTGGAAGGGACCCTAGAGGTCATCTAGTCCAACCTCCTGCCTGAGCAGGAGACCTTACACCATTTCAGACAGATGTCAGTCCAGTCTCTTCTTGAAAGTCTCCAGGGATGAAGCTCCAACTTCCGAAGGCAACTTCTGTTCCATGGGTTGATTGTTCTCACTGTCTGAAAATTCCTCCTTATTTCCAGGTTGAATCTCTCCTGGATCAGTTTCCATCCATTGTTCCTTGTCTGGCCTTCAGGTGCTTTGGAGAATAGTTTGACCCCCTTCCTCCTCTCTGGGGCAGCCCCTCGAATATTGGAAGATGCTCTCCTGTCTCCCCTGGTCCTTCTCTTCACTAGACCAGCCAGGCCCAGTTCCTGCAACCGTTCATCGTATGTTTTAGCCTCCAGTCCCCCCATCATCCTGGTTGCTCTTCTCTGCACTTTTTCTAGAGTCTCAACAACTTTTTTTTATAGTGTGGGGACCAAAACTGGATGCAATACTCTAGGTGTGGTCTTACTAAGGCTTTACAGAGTGGTATTAGTGCCTCCCTTGATCTTGATTGCATCCCTCTGTTAATGCAATTTAGGATTGCATTGGCTTTTTTGGCTGCCGCCGCACACGGCTGGCTCATATTTAATTGGAGATGAGATTCATGTGACTGGTGATCTACCTTTTCCCCCACACCGAAGTCAAAGAACAGGACCCCAAAGCCAGATTCTGACAACAGTGACTTTTTAATAACCGAGAACCCACAGTGATGAACAGGAAAAATAAAACCCAACCAAATCCGTCATCATCATCATCATCATCATCATCATCATCATCATCATCATCATCATATCACACTTTGCTAAAACCAGTAATGTTTCGGCAAGAAATCTGACACTCTCACACTTTCACACTTAACGCTGAACCGTTATTATAACTTAAAAACTGTGACCGAGAACCCTCACTTGTGCTCCTGAAAGATATATAAAAATATGCCATTAAATTCGCCTTGACCATCCCAAAAATACAATAAACAACAACGAAAAAAAAGACTCGGGGGGAATATTTACAGAGGAAGTGAGATATATACCAAATATTTACAAGACGTCAGAAGCCGAAGGGGTCCATCGAACCCACCAAGGGGGTTCAAAAAAAATGATGCTGTGGGAGAAAAGCAAGATGCATTTGCCAATGACGGTTGGGGGGGTCTGCACCAACCTGGATACCATGTCCGTTTGTTGGTGCTACAAGATCAGGACAATCTTTCAACGCTCTGCAGGTTGGAGTGATTTAATTCCTGCCAATTTATTCTGGATGACTAACACAGAGGTCTTCAAACTTGGCAGCTTTAAGACTTGTGGACTTCAACTCCCAGAATTCTCCAGCCAGCATAGCATAGCTGGCTGGAGAATTCTGGGAGTTGAAGTCCACAAGTCTTAAAGCTGCCAAGTTTGAGGACCCCTGATCTAACCATTCCTGTTTTGGTCTAAGCTGGGATTATATTTCTTGGGTGTTGCACATCCGTCTGGAAATCGTCACAACCGGCAGCCGTGTGCAAGGGACGAGTTGTGGAGAGACCCTTCTGAGCATGTACAGAGAGTTATTATTTTTGTCTCTCTCGCCAAAGCTGAGCCCAAAAATGTCCTATGGGGAAAAATCTAAGGAGAGAGGTTTTCATGGTCGGTGATGGGAGTTATCGTGGGAAGAAGGGCCTCAAAAGTTTCTCTTAAAGTTACAAGGTGTAAAGTATAACATCTGTTTGCTTTTGGGTGTGGGGAGCGGCGTAAATTTGGAGGAGAGGATGAAGTGTTGGTGGCAAAGGTTGATGAAGGGTAGAGAGATATCCATCCAGGAGTATAACAAGAGTAAACATTAATAAAACCACTTTAGAACGAGTTTGAAGAAAATGGCTGTTTCCTACAACGATGGCTTCTGTGTTTCTCAAGTTTGGCCACTGGAAGATGGGTGGACTTCAACTCCCAGAATTCCCCAGCCTGCAGGCTGGGGAATTCTGGGAGTTGAAGTCCACCTATCTTCCTGTGGCCAAGATTGAAAATCGCTAGCAAGTTCATTAATGAAAACTATAGCGATTCCTTTTTTTTTTGGTCCCCAAACAGAATTCCTGATGCTTATTTTCTTGAAACTCTGAGCCCCAGTAAAATTTTCTACAGGTACTCTTCAACTTACAACCACAATTGAGCCCAATATTTCTGTTGCTAAGCGAGACCGTTGCTAAGTGAGTTTTGCCCTTTGTTACAACTTTTCTTGCCACGCTTGTTAAGTGAATCTGGCTTCCCCATTGACTTTTTGTCGCAAACGGGGATCACATCACCCCAGGATACGGCAACTGTCATAAGTGTGAAGCAGTTTCCAAGTGGCTGAATTCTGACCATGGGAAAGCTTTAAGGGTCGTTAAGTGTGAAAAACAGTCATGTCCCTTTTTTCAGTGCTCTTGTAACTTTGAACAGTCGCTAAATGAATTGTTGTAACTCGAGGACTACCTGTATTAAGTTGTTGGAATAGATGACCTCTAAGAACCCTTTCACCTTATAAATTCAGGGATTCTAATCCTGCGTGAAAGCTCAGCTGAAGTCTTATAGAATCATAGAGTTAGAATTTAGCGTAGAGATCAATTCTTCACTGTGGCGCTGGCAGGGGAATTCTGGGAGTTGAAGTCCACCCATCTTCCAGCGCCGAAGTGGAGAAATTATGGATTTCCAAGGGAATTCTGGGAGTTGAAATCCACATTTCTTAAAATGGCCAAAGTGGAGAAATTATGAATTTCCAGGGGAATTCTAGGAATTGAAGTCCACATCTCTTCCAGCACCAAAGTGGAGAAATTATGAATTTCCATGGGAATTCTAGGAATTGAAATCCACATCTCTTCCAGTGCCAAAGTGGAGAAATTAGAGAATTCTGGGAGTTGAAGTCCACATTTCTTAAAATTCTTAAAAATTATGAATTTCCAGGGAGTTGAAATCCACCCATCTTCCAGCACCAAAATGGAGAAATTATGAATTTTCAGGGGAATTCTGGGAGTTGAAGTCTACACGTCTTTAAGTTACCAACGTGGAAAAATTACCAAATTCCAGTGGAAATCTCTAAGTTGAAAGCCCACACATCTTCAAGTGGCCAACATGGAGAACTTATGAACTTCCAGAGAGTTAGGAAGTCCCTTTTCAGCCAAGAATTCAGCCATTCGATCTTTTTAAAGGATTCTCCACGCTTACCAAACTGTAGACAAAAACAAAAAATCCAGGGCCACGAAAAACAAAATCCCTAAATTGGTTCAAATGCTACCTAAATACAGGTGATACAAGGTCTCCTCTCACATGTTATAATTTCCCTGTTTCCACCCTGGGAGACAATTATAATTTGGAGACAGTTTTGGATCGCCTCCAAGGACGGCTTGGGGGAAGAGAGGCCAGGTGAGATAGCGTTCTAAAAAAAGAACTGAAAATAACGGTGAAGTCTAGAGAGTCAGGATAGGTCCACAATCATTACCTTCAGCAGGCTAGAGTGATTTGGGGTTAATACAGGTAGTCCTCGATTTACAACCTCAACTGAGTCCCAAATTTCTCTTGTTAAATGAGTTTTGCCCCATTTCACCACCTTTCTATCCACAGTAAAATCACTGCAGTCGTTAAGTGAGGGACACGGTTGTTAAGTGAGTCAGGCTTCCCCATGGACTTGTCAGGTCGCAAAACGGGATCGCACGACCCCGGGACATTGCTCCCGTCATAAAGATGAATCGGTTGCCAAGGTGTCTGAATTATGATTGTGTGACCACCGGGGTTGCCGCAACAGTCGTGCGAAAAATCGTAAGTCACTTTCTTTGGTGCCGTTGTTGTTACTTGGAACGGTCGCTAAATGAACTGTTGTAAGTTGATGTGCAAATTTTATTTGGGCAGGGGGCGACAGCGAGGGAGAAAAATGATGTATAGTACGTCGGAGCATCAAAACAGTTGAGATGGTGGTAGCCAGCTTGACTTTTGGTCCCCCTTCGCTGGACGTGTCCATTTTGGGAGAAGCGATGGCTGAAAGCTGATGAGGTTGGATGGTTTCGTAAGACTTTGGCCCTAAGAGAAATGGAGACGGATGAAGAAGCCCACACATATCTTGGAAGGTTTGTAAGGAGGCCTCCTGCAGATGTTCAGAAGAACGAAGGCTTGATATTAAGAGGCTTGGAAGGACCTTCTGTGAGAGCTTTTACATGAAATCAGGGTGTCGGGAAAGCCCCAAAAATTGCCACAGGAAGGTCCCCTTTGATGTGGCTAACACAACAAAATGGAGTCCCCAGTGCTTGAAAGAGACTTCAAGCTTACAACCATCTGATTTTTGCTCTTCAAAAAGCCAAGAGTGTAGACAATTCCCCGTCGGCTGGGGGATTCTGGGAGTTGAAATCCATCCAAGCTTCATGTTGCCGAGACTGACAAAAAACGCTCTAGAAAAACAAAAGCCTCTGAGCATAATTTCTGGTGACTATTTTGGCACCTCCACGATCCTTTCACAGCCGCAAAAGAGAATGCATGCCACTTCTGTTTCCCAGGATGGTTTTTTCCCTACTGTTTTCTGCCTGGGATTTCCTGGTGGCCTCCTTTCCAAATAATAATAAGCCAAGTGCTGGCTTTTCAAGCTCAGCCGAGGAAGCAATGCTTTTATTGTCAGACTTAGGAGGGTTACCAAGCCCCACTCCCATCCTAATACTATCTTGAAATGGACCGTATTATAACGAAACAAATCTTGAAGTCACAACAAAATCTAGGTGAAATCCGCTTGAACTAAAAGTTAAAGCCCAATGTTTAGGGGCATGTTTTGTATCACGGATTCAGCAATAACTGAAGAGGTGCAGAAGTCCTGCGAAGAACAAGCTACGGTCTCATTTCAAAACCAACAGGATAAAATTCACATTTTAAGTTTCGTTCCAAAGTGTTGAGTTTGGGTGAATGAGGAAGCTCAGTCGTCCAGACTGTGATTTTAAGTGCTCGGATTTCGAAGAGGGGTAAGAAAATCTGTAGCGCGGGATTTATTATTTAGATTGGAAGCAAGTGCACAATTTGGGGGCCCAAATTACTTCTCCGTGGATACATTTCAAATTCTTAAGATTGCTACCAGTAGAAGGGAATGTCTGTAGCTCTGTGGGGCCCTTGGTTGCTCTCTGAGTTTGGTGGTTTTCTTGAAGACGTTTCAAGACCCAGGTAGGTAACATCATCAATGCTAGAAGGGAGGGAGGTTTGTGGAGGAAAAGAGGAGGAGGAGGAGAACTGTGGGGTCTTTAGTGCTCTCTGAGATTGGTCGTTTTCTTGGGTCATGTTTCATGACCCAACTAAGAAACATCACTGGTGATAGAAGACTTTGGGGTATCTTCTCCCCACTCCCTTCTAGCACTGATGATGTTACCTCGTTGGGTCGTGAAACGTCTGCAAGAAAGCAACGCAGCTCAGAGAACACCCTTAAGACTGGCTTAAGTTATTGGTCTCCAAGTTGCTCGGCTTCTACTGATAATTATATCCTAACAGACTGTCTACTAAGTAAAAAGTTATGCCTTTGGGGCATTAGGAATCTGCCTTTTCTCACATTCTCTAAAGCAGTGTTTCTCAACCTTGGAAGCTTGAAGATGGGTGGACTTCAACTCCCAGAATCCCCCAGCCAGCAGCGCTGGCTGGGGGATTCTGGGAGTTGAAGTCCACCCATCTTCAAGCTTCCAAGGTTGAGAAACACTGCTCTTAAGAGATGTAGGCTGAAAAACACGACCAGATGTGGGACAATTTATATATGGGTCAGTCCGCATTGGATGGATGAAGTTCTCATCCGGGAATACATGGCCGAAGGAAGGCCAGATCGAGACTAAAATTCTCCCCTACAAATTCTCATTAATGCTCCAATAATCTTATATTTCTGTTCCTTTCCAATTTCTTTCCTAGCCACCTCCAATGGCCACACAGAGCGGCTGATGCGTAGACCCTCAAATTTCATTTTAGGCGTAATTGTTGCTTCGTTTGCAGTCTTGCTTCTCTCCCGATTTTCTGGGGCAGCAAACACAACATTTCTTTGGGGAGGGGGTGTTATGATTTCTTTCTTTTTTTGGGGGGTGGGGAAGCCCTCCTTGATGTTCCTAAAAAAAAGCCACCTGCAAATTAAGTGCTGCTAAGCTCTCCGTGCCTCTTCGTCCCCTTCTGCAAACAGTGAAGAGCTGGCATTAAAAAAACAAACACACACACACAGACAAAATATAAATACTGTACAAGGTACCAGGTTGGGGTGGGGTGGGGCCTGTAAACCTCTCATCCTCACCCCCCCCCCTTCTTCTCCGGGATGCCGCGGTGAGGAAGCCCCAAGGAAAACGCAATGGTGACGATTTGGATGGTCTGTTCTGGATTGCAACTCTGCTACTTGGATCGGTTCTTCTCAACCCGGGCAAATTTTAAAGACGGGTGGACTTCAACTCCCAGAATTCCCCAGCCAGGTGTGTTTGTGTGTGGGGGGAGTTGAATCCAGAAGTTGTGGGTGCCCCAACACTGGAGCTTTTTAAGACGAGATTGGATAACTATTTGTGCCTGAAATGGTACAGGCAGTCCTCGACATACAACCACAAGGGAGCCCGAAGTTTCGGTTGTTAAGTGAGGTTTGCTCCATTTTATGACTTTTTTTTTTGCCTCAGTTGTTAAGTGAGTCACTGCAATTGTTAGAATAGAATATGTGTTGGAAGGGACCTTGGAGGTCTTCTAGTCTAACCCCCTGCCCAGGCAGGAAACCCTACACCACTTCAGACAAATGGTTATCTAACATCTTCTTAAAAATTTCCAGTGTTGGGGCATTCGCAATTTCTGTTAAGTGAATCTGGTTTTCCCCGTGGACTGTGCTCATCAGAAGGTCGCAAAACAGGTAACTCAGGGAAAACAGTAACGGTCATAAAATGAACCAATTGCCAAGCGTCTGAATTTTGATCGTGTGATTATGGGGAATGCCGCGAAGGTCATAACTGTGAAAAACGGTCATAAGTCGCTTTTTTTCAGTGACGTTGTAACTTTGAACCGTCACTAAATGAACTGTGGCTGGACTAGAAGACCTCCAAGGACCCTTCCAACTCTTGTCATTCTTTTATTCTGATTTCCGCTCCCAGAATTCCCCGGGTGGCCAGGGAATTCTGGGAGTTGAAGTCCACCCGTTTGAAAATTGCCCAGGATGAGAAACACTGTTTGAAACCCTTGTTAACTGTTTCCCCCACAATTTCTTTGTTCCAACCAGCCTTTTATAAACAACCATACGCACACAGACACACACACACACACAGACACTTCAGCTACTCTGGAATGACTCCATTACAACAGGCCGCAACCTCCTGTACACACCAAGGACATTTTCTGTTATCATGATTCGGACCATCTTCCGACGAGACGAGGAAACAGCCGTTAAGCATCCTCAGCCCCCTACGCAGTTTCTATCCTGTGGCCCCAAACAACTCCTCTTTGCTCCGATCAACAATAAATAAAAGATTATTTATACATACACTTGAAAAAAATAAGACACATGCGCACCCACGTGCAAGCGAAAAAGAAAACCCCTAGAGTTATCGGTACCCTGGCGGCCGAGGAAAAGGAATCCCCCGGGAGCGTTAAAACGGTGAAACGGAGTGAATTGGAAGGTAACCGGGCGTGCGAAGTGTCGGGAGGTGAAGAGTGGATTTGGGGGGTTTTGAACCTCCTTTTTTGAAAAGCCACGTGGGCGAATCGAACTCTGGATGGAGCATAGATTTCTGGATGTTTTCTAGATCTCCTGAGATCGCTTCGAAGACCTTCATCGGCACAAGATCCAACCCCTCGGTGGGTCGAGCCGGGGACAATCTCACCAAATCGTTTCCACCAAGTGGACTATCCCTTTCTTAAACGGGGCTGAAGGTCCATCTTTGCCCTCTCTGGGCCTTCCCACGGGGCCTCTGCGTAACGGCATGGCCCCTCGGGCCCTCCTGCAGCCTCTCGTACGCACGTGTGCGCGCGCCTCCCCGTTACACTTAAGAGACAGCGGTAAGCGCGAGGCGTGCAATATGGATGTGCGTTCTACAAGGGGGTCGGTCGGCGGGGATCGGCAACAATTCTCCTCAAGGCACGGCTCCCTCCGGATAGCAATCGCACGTACGAGACAGTCAAGAGGATGACGTACAGCTAAGGAGTACCCGTTCAGGTGTGAACGGCGAGGACGGGAGTTTGGATCTCTCTCTTTCTCGCTCTCTGCCCCGGCCCACCCCAACTGGGGGGTGGGGGAGGGCCCGTTCTGACCCACATCAGACTCTCCAGAGAAGGAGGTGGTTTGTGCTGTCGTCCCGGCCCACGGTCTCACTGCTGTTGGTGAGTCTGAAGTCCTCATAGCCGTCACCACCGCTGACCACGAGCATTTTGGATTTGGACGACCGGTGTCTCGTTGAATCCCGTTTGTCCGATTCACTGGATTTGTCTATACCTGTACGGGCAGGTGGGCGAGAGAGGGAGCCGATCAAGACACAATTCTGCATGAAGCAACATAAATCTATCAAAAGTAAAACCAAATGCACTGTTTGGGTAGTCTTTGCCTTACGACCATTCATTTAGTGACCGTTCAAAGTTACAACGGCACTGAAAAACATGACTTAGGACCGGTTTTCACACTTGCGACCATAGAAGCAAGATCGAAATTCAGATGCTTGGCAGCTGACTCATATTTATGACCGTTGCCGTGTCCCAAGGTTATGTGATCCCCTTTTGTGACCTTCTGACAAGCTAAGTCAGTGAGGAAGACAGATTCACTTAACAGCTGTGTTACTAAGAATTGCAGTGATTCATTTAACAACTTGGCAAGGTCATAAAATGGGGCAAAACTCACTTAACAACTGTCTTGGAAATTTGGGGCTCAATTGTGGAGTTTGCTAATTACGAATATTCATGCTTACAGCATCTATCACCAATTGAAAATTCCGGCCGGCTCACCTGGTTCTCCTGGCAGGGGAAAAAGGACATTAAAACCTTCGGGCAGCTCGACGGACGTTAGGAATCGGACGTGACCGGTGTGGCCTTGGGAAAGTCCCACCGGGAGAAGCGGGGTCTTTAGAACAGCCGGGTTGCCTGTGATGGGAAGGGTCAGCACGACCCCTGCGCTGGTGCCGATCCAGAGGAGATCTTTGCAGGCCAAGAGGGAAGTGATCCGCAAACAAGCCGCCTTGTGTTGTCGGATGATGGCGTCTGATCCTACAACCGGGGAGAGCAAGAAGTGAATATTAAAAGTCTTTGGGTTCATTTTTCAGGAGAGCCTTCAAAATCAAACCCAGGAATGATGGTTTGTCTGGCCTTGGTTTCTCTTTCCCTCTGGAAATCAAGCTGGTGGCCATAACCACAACTGAGGAGCTGGCAGCGGAGTCGGACAGCGATGAGGCTGAGGAAGAACAGGGGCCAGTCCTGGAGGCTGGGGAAGGCCCGGATGAGGGCTCTGCGTCAGAGGCAGAGATGGGGCCAGGGCCATCTGGGAGCGATGCACGGACTTCGGAGCCTCCAGAGGCTGACAGCAGAGAGGCAGAGAAACAGGAGGAGCCTGTTCCTAATGCACGCATGAGAAGAGCTGCCAGAAGGCAAGAGCAGCTCAAGCAAAGAGGACAACTCGGGAGTAGGGCCAAGAGATGATTGGCCCCTCCCGTAAGGCTTAAAACAGACCAGCTACGGCATTTGGGCTTTGCCGGAAAACAACGTTGGTAGCTTCGTCGTCTTCTTCGTCTACGTCTTGTATTTATTTTTGTCTCTGTGACTTCTGAACGTTTGCCAAGAAAGGCCTTTGGCAGTTTGCCTAATTGGACCAAGGTTTGCGATAGGACTGAGGAATTTGTGTTGGGAGGAATTTGCTATAATTTAGTTGAATGATGCTGGGAATGAAGTCATTCTCAGCTGTTCGAATAAAGCTTGTTTGTTTTTTCACTGACTGATTTTCCTACTACTTACTTGGGCCTGGGTCACAACAGTGCCTTTTTTAAATGTGTAATCATTTTTCTCAGCCTCGGGAATTTTAAGATGTGGGGACTTCAACTCCCAGAGTTCCCCAGCCAGCATAATAATATTATGTAAGGTATCTCACAAAAAGTGCTCTTAATATAGTTCAGAGTTTCCCAAACTTGGGACTTTGATATGTGGACTTCAACTCCCAGAATTCCCCAGCCAACAAGGGTGGATTTCGACTCCCAGAATTCCCCAGCAAGCAAAAATGGACTCTTAACTTACAGAATTCTGCAGCCAGCATGCTGGCTGGGGAATTCTGGGAGTTGAAATCTACACATCTTAAGTGGCCAAAGTTAAGGATTGCTGTCTTAGAGGGCAGTGTGTCCAGCCACTTTATCTCATAAAGACATACACGCATGCACGCTCCCTCCCTCCCTCCCTCCCTCCCTCCCTCTCTCTCATGCACATAAACACACATCCCGCAATCTCATGCCAGCAGCTGCAATGGCATCTGATTGGCGGTGTCTTACCTGCCAGCATCTTGTGGACCGGAGGGGTGACGTCCACTTCAGCCAACTGGTCATAGCTGGCAGGATGATAAAGCCTGACCTGGGCACTGCCCTGGAGGCTCACCCAAATCCCGACGCTGGAGGTCACTAAACAGGTCACACTGCGATTGCTGTCTTGCCCAACCAGGAATGTGTGCTGGGGAGGAGAGCAGAGAAACCCGGCTGATGATTTCTTACGAAGATACTCGTGTCACTTACTCCTCAATGTATGACTGTTTGCTTAATGACTGGTTGAAATTATGAGTGAGTGAGTTCAGGTGGTCCTTGTCTTACGACAGTTTGTTTAGTGTCCGTTCAAAGTTACAACGGCACTGGGAAAAGTGACTTAGGATAACTTTTCACACTTATGACCACTTCCTATGGTTGCATGATCAAAATTCAGATACTTGGCAACTGAGCTGACTCATATTTATGACGGTTGCAGTGTCCCGGGGTCATGTGTATCCTCCTTTTGTGACCTTCCGATGAGCAAAGTTATTAGGGAGGCCAGATTCCCTTAACAGCCGTGTTACTAACTTGAGAAGAGAAGGGAAGGGAAGGGAAGGGAAGGGAAGGGAAGGGAAGGGAAGGGAAGGGAAGAGAAGAGAAGAGAAGAGAAGAGAAGAGAAGAGAAGAGAAGAGAAGAGAAGAGAAGAGAAGAGAAGAGAAGAGAAGAGAAGAGAAGAGAAGAGAAGAGAAGAGAAGAGAAGAGAGAATACAAAATAATAGAATACAAAACAGTAGAATAGAATAGAAATAATAAGAATAGAATGGAATATAGAATAAAAAATAATAGAATAGGAATAGAATAAAAGAGACGAGAAGACAGAATACAAAATAGTAGAATAGAATAGAATAAGGAATAGAATAGAATAGAATATGAATTAGGAATAGAATAGAATAGAATAGAATAGAATAGAATAGAATAGAATAGAATAGAATGAAATAGGAATAGAATAGAATACAGAATAGAATAGAATAGAATAGAATAAATAGAATAGAATAGAATAGAATAATAACTTTGTCACTTTGAATGTACACTAATCAGCATACATTAAAGTGAAATTTCGTTGCATACAGCTCTCAAAGGGTCTCCACCTCCAATATACACTACATAATTATGGCAGAATAAATAAATCAAATATATAAATAAATAAATAAATAAATAAATAAATAAATAAATAAATAAATAAATAAATAAATAAATAAATAAATAAATAAATAAATATGCATATACCCACATATCCACATACCGTTTTCCCCAAAATAAGGCATCCCCTGATTAATAAGGCCAATCAGACTTTTGAGTGCATGGCAATAAGGCCAAGCACTTATTTCAGGGTTCAAAAAAAAGTATAAGACAGGGTCTTGTTTTCAGGGAAACACGGTATATTATATTTCACAGAGAGAAACAAATCTTGCGAGTTGACCGGAAGGGCGGCATAGGGAACAAAGCTATTACAGAATCTGGTAGTCCTGCTAGAAATATTCCGAAACCTCCTCCCAGAGGGGAGCGACAGAAACAGACATGGGTGGGTAAAGTGGGTGTGAAGTGGGTGTGTGGGGTCTCTAACAGTGCTAACAAAGCACGTAGCGCTTATATGCAGCATCCTGAATGACGGGAAGCGAACTTCCTATAATCTTCTCCGTTGTCCTCCCCACTCTCTGTAGGGACTTTCTATCTGAGGCTCTGCTGCCACCAAACCAAACAGGGATGCAGTTTGTTAAAACGCTCTCCATTGTGCTTCTGTAAAAAGTGGCCAGGACAGAAGGAGAAAGAGGTGCTCTTAACGACTGCACTGATTCTCTGTGGCAAGGAAGGTCATAAAATGGGACAAAACTCAATTAACAACTGTCTTGCTTAACAACTGAAATTTTGGGCTCAACTGTGATTGTAGGTCAAGGACTACCTATAAAGGTTTCTCTCTGCAGGCCTTTGCTTGTTGGGTTTCACACCTGCAGACTGAGAGGTACCTCCCTTGTTTTATTTCTCCTCCCAACAACTTTAACCAAGAGACCAACCATCTTGACTCAAACGTTCCAACAGAAAGATCCCTCTTGCTCAAAAACCTCATGATTTCCACTTGTGTGTGTTATTTTAGAGGCCCAAAGTCAGCTATGGGCTTGAGGTCTCCAACCCCACCATCACTGATCTCCTGGTTCTCCAAGATTCCTTGCAAAACACAGAGGAATCTGGTGGCGGTTGGAACCTCTGGAGATGTTGCTGTCAGCACTTCAAGCTGCATTTACTCTAGTGCTGACATAAGAAGGAGGAGCAGAGGCATCTGGAAAGGGACGTTTGACTTTTCACCTACTTATTTTCCCTGGAGATAATATCCCCTAGGAGATGGGATGGGAGGGGGGAAATTCCTTTGAGTTGGAGCAGTAGATTAGGGGTTTAGAGTGACTTGGAAGATGGCCAATGAGTGCAGGGGAGTGGGGAACAGAAAGGGAGGGTTCTGGGTCTGGAAGTCAGTGTTGGCTTCGATGGAGTCAGATTTAGAATGTTGTGCTTGATAAATAGGAGTTTTCCTTCAAAGACTTTGTTTGAAATGCAATTTATTTGAGACGACCTCGAAACTTGACAGTTGCCTTCAGAAGCTGGTGGAGCTAGAATTGACCCCTTCTTACCTCTTGAAGCAGCGTAGAAGTCTTGAGGATAACGATTCGGTTCTGGCATCCACACCACAGCTTCCCTCCCACAGCTACCATCTTAGTTACGGGGTTGCCCGGAGAGCCCAACAAGAGAGATTTGGAGTTCTGAGAGTCCCAAAAACGTCCTGGAAGAGAAGAAAGAAGATAGGCAACCTGCATTTCGCTTCTGAACGGAAGACGCCCCACTATATGGAGGATGGGGTTGCAGGAGAAGGAGTGGCAGAACCTGGAGGCGGAGTCAAAAGGGCGATCAGCCTAGAATAATAACAGTAGCTGTGAAAGGGATCTTGGACTCTTAGTGGATAACCGGTTAAATATGAGCTAGCTGTGTGTGGCAGCAGCCAAAAAAGCCAACACAATCCTAAATTGCATTAACAGAGGGATACAATCAAGATCAAGGGAGATACTAACACCACTCTATAAAGCCTTAGTAAGACCACACCTAGAATTCTGCATCCAGTTTTGGTCACTACACTATAAAAAAGATGTTGAGACTCTAGAAAAAGGGCAGAGAAGAGCAACCAGGATGATTAGGGGACGGGAGGCTAAAACGTAATAATGAACGGTTGCAGGAACTGGGCATGGCTAGTCTAGTGAAGAGAAGGACCAGGGGAGACAGGAGAGCATCTTCCAATATTTGAGGGGCTGCCACAGAGAGGAGGAAGGGGGTCAAGCTATCCTCCAAGGCACCTGAAGGCCAGACAAGGAATCATGGATGGAAACTGACCAAGGAGAGATTCAACCTGGAAATAAGGAGAAATTTTCTGACAGTGAGAAAAAATCAACTAACTGATGTTGCCTTCGGAAGTTGTGGGAGCTTCATCCCTGGAGGCTTTCAAGAAGAGACTGGACTGCCATCTGTCAGAAACGGTGTAGGATTTCCTGCTTGGGCAGGAGGTTGGACTAGATGACCTACAAGGTCCCTCCCAACTCTGTTAATCCCTACATAGCCATCCAACCACCCTTGAATTCAGTCGACCCTTAGCTAACTCCTAGTGGGTGCTAACCGTTAGTTGAGAAAATTCCTTTGAGCATAGCCTTTATAGCAATGAATCAGTGTACAGCTAGTCCTTGACTTACACCTATCATACAGTCCGAACTGGGAGCATTTCAGCCCTGGTCCCCAGGTTTGTGGGATTGCAAGCCCCAACGTTCTCAACCCATCCAGAACAGGAAAGCAGAAGTGGCCAGTGCTTTGCTGGATGGGGATGATGGAAGGTGTAGTTCAGCCAAGTGTGGGAGAAGGAGGAGAAAATTGTCCTCGGGCCCCCTTTTTTGAGCCAAAAAATGATGGAAGGCAAGGTAGAATAGAATAGAATAGAATAGAATAGAGTAGAGTAGAGTAGAGTAGAGTAGAGTAGAGTAGAGTAGAGTAGAGTAGAGTAGAGTAGAATAGAATAGAATAGAATAGAATAGAATAGAATAGAATAGAATAGAATAGAATAGAATAGAATAGAATAGAAATATGGAATAGAGAATAGAATAGAACAGAACAGAACAGAAATATGGAATAGAATAGAGAACAGAATAGAACAGAACAGAAATATGGAATAGAGAATAGAATAGAATAGAATAGAATAGAATAGAATAGAATAGAATAGAATAGAATAGAATAGAATAAAATGGAATAGAATAGAATAGAATAGAATAGAATAGAATAGAATAGAATAGAATAGAATAGAATAGAATAGAATAGAATAGAATAGAATAGGAGTTGGAAGGGACCTTGGAGGTCTTCTAGTCCAACCCCCAGCTTAGGCTGGAAACTCTACACCACTTCAGGTTATCTAACATCTCCTTAAAAATTTTCCAGTGTTGGAATTATGTGACCTTACGTGGCAGGTTTATGATATTCAGATATTTTACCTGCTTCCCTCTGATAGGCGACCAGTTCTCCGTTGGCCAGTGACACAAACACCTGGTTATCCAGATACCTGTAGAATGACAATAACGATTTATCAAATTGAAATGCTGCCCAACTTCCAATTGACGTTTCACTTTTTCCCATGCCGTTTCACCTTTATTTCTCTAAAATAAATTACAATAATATTGAGGGTTGGGGAAAGAAATCACACATGTTACGTCTGATAAATCTGGGCCTCTTGGAAACCCATTCACACATGATACGATCGTGGCCAGAAACAGCAGTAAAAAAGAGAATTCATCTCGGTTTAATGCTAAGTTTGGGGTGTGTTCTCCCAAATACATTCTTAAATGCTTATTATTCATTCCCACAACTGAGATTGCAAAGTTTTAGGGAAAAAAACCATAGACTCCTAGGATAGACCTTGGTGGTCATAGTATCATAGACTCCTAGGGCGGGAAAGAACCTTGGAGGTCACAGTATCATAGATTCCTAGGGTGGGAAGGAACCTTGGAGGTCATAGTATCATAGATTCCTAGGGTTGGAAGGGACCTTGGAGGTCATAGAATCATAGATTCCTAGGGTTGGAAGGGACCTTGGAGATCACAGTATCATAGATTCCTAGGGTGGGAAGGGACCTTGGAGGTCATAGAATCATAGATTCCTAGGGTTGGAAGGGACCTTGGAGATCACAGTATCATAGATTCCTAGGGTGGGAAGGGACCTTGGAGGTCACAGTATCATAGATTCCTAGGGTGGGAAGGAGCCTTGGAGGTCATAGTATGATAGATTCCTAGGGTTGGAAGGGACCTTGGAGGTCATAGAATCATAGATTCCTAGGGTTGGAAGGGACCTTGGAGGTCATAGAATCATAGATTCCTAGGGTTGGAAGGGACCTTGGAGGTCATAGAATCATAGATTCCTAGGGTTGGAAGGGACCTTGGAGATCACAGTATCATAGATTCCTAGGGAGGGAAGGTACCTTGGAGGTCATAGTATCATAGACTCTTAGGGTGGGAAGTGACTTTAGGGCAGGGGTCTCCAACCTTGGCAACTTTAAGCCTGGCGGACTTCAAGTCCCAGAATTCCCCAGCCAGCTTTGCTGGAGGACTTCAAGTCCCAGAATTCCCCAGCCAGCTTTGCTGGAGGACTTCAAGTCCCAGAATTCCCCAGAAGGTTGGAGAACCCTGCTTTGGAGGGGGGGGGGGGTCACAGAAGCATAGACTCGTAGGCTGGGAAGGGACCTTGGAGATCACAGTATCATAGATTCCCAGGGCTGGAAGGAACCATGGAAGTCAAAATCATAGACACTTAAAAGTGGGAACGGACCTTGGAGGCCACAGAATCATAGACTCCTAGGGTTGGATGGGACCTTGGAGGTCTTCTAGTCCAACCAAGTTGGGAATCCTCAAACCGTACTAGCCAAATAGTTGTCCAATCTTGGCTTGAGATCCTCCTGGAATGGAGGCCCCTGAATGCCAAGAGGACAACCTGTTCATGGTTTATGGGAAGGAGAAATCATTCAAGTCATGTAGTAGCCTATCCTTTCCTTCCTTTCCTCCCCCAGACGCAATCCTGATTGCTTGTCCCATGTTCAAAGCTTCTAAACTCTCCATCCTTCACTAAATATTGGATTTGGTATATAAATCCAAATCCAAAAATCCAAATAAATCTCTCAGTCTTTACGCTTTTCTATTCGTTTCTTTACCATGTGTAGCAAAATCAAAAAAAAAATTCTTAAACCACAGAGAATATAAACCAGTCCAGTGTAGTGGCATATGGGTATTACGGTCAGCGCGCCAGGGATGAAATGCTCCTGGTTCGGACCGGATCACCTGATCCGGTAGCGATGGCGGTGGGTGGTTCGGAGAACCGGTAGCAAAAATCCTTGCCTGTCCCCATTGCCCAGCTGAGCCACGCGATCATCAGAGGCTTTTTTTTTTTAATTTTTAAAAGCATTTTTTCTACAACCACTTTGGCCGAAAAAATGCTTTTAAAAGTAAAAAAAAAAAAAAGCCTCTGATGATTGCGCGGCTCAGCTGGGATCGTCAGAGGCTTTTAAAAGCATTTTTTCTACAACCTCTTCGGCCGAAGAGTTGTAGAAAAAATGCTTTTAAAAGGAAAAAAAAGCCTCTACTGATCAGGCAAGTCAGCTGGGATTGTCAGAGACTTTAAAAGCATTTTTTCTACAACTTCTTCGGCCGAAGAGGTTGTAGAAAAAATGTTTTTAAAAGGAAAAAAAAAGCCTCTGCCGATCAGGCAAGTCAGCTGGGATCATCAGAGACTTTAAAAGCATTTTTTCTACAACTTCTTCGGCCGAAGAGGTTGTAGAAAAAATGTTTTTAAAAGGAAAAAAAGCCTCTGTCGATCAGGCAAGTCAGCTGGGATCGTCAGAGACTTTAAAAAGTAGAAAAAAACAACAACAGTTGGCCCACTCAGTCATATTACCAGTCAAGCCACGTCCACAGAACCGGTAGTAAAATTTTTACATTTCACCCCTGCAGCGCGCCCTTCGACACTTACAAAATGCACGTCACGGAGGCCGTGTGTTGCATCTTCAGGCTGTTCTTCCTGTTGCGGATGTTGTCCGAAGACTGATAGACGTGAATGCTGCAATCCAAACAGAAGAGACGTGAGGTCTGGAGATGGAGCAACACAAGGGAAAGGGGTATTGTGTTGACGTAACAAAGTTGGTTGATGAAAAAGCTGCCCTAGATTTGGGGGAGTTCCTTGGTGCTCTCTGAGCTGGGTTGTTGTTGTTTTTTTTGGTATTGAATTTGTATACCGCCCTACTCCCGAAGGACTCAGGGCGGTGAACACCCATAGAATAAAACATATAAATACAAAATTTAAAATAAAGTAAAACGAATTAAATCATTTGGCTGAAAATTTAAAACCCCAATAATTTAAAACCAAATTTAAAATTCCCATTTAAAAAGGGGAAAGACTTAGGTCAGGCCGGCTTGATGAAATAAGAACGTCTTGAGCGCACGACGGAAGGTACGCAGATCCGGGATCCTCCCTATCTCCGGCGGGAGCTCGTTCCAGATAGTAGGTGCCCCCACAGAGAAGACTCTCCCCCTGGGGGCCGCCAGTCGACATTGTTTGGCCGACGGCACCCGGAGGAGCCCCTCTCTATGGGAGCGTACTGGCCGGTGGGAGGCTATTGGTGGTAGCAGGCGGTCCCATAAATAACCAGGTCCTAAACCATGGAGCGCTCTAAAGGTGGTAACCAAAACCTTGAAGCGCACCCGGAAGACCACTGGGAGCCAGTGCAGCTCTCGCAGGAGAGGTGTTACATGGGAGCGCTACGTCTCTCCCATTACCACCCGCGTGGCTGCACTCTGTGCCAGTTGGAGCCTCCGGGTGCTCCTCAAGGGGAGCCCCATGTAGAGAGCGTTACAATAGTCCAGGCGGGAGGTGACGAGGGCATGAGTGACCGTGCGTAGGGAGTCCCGATCTAGAAAGGGACGCAACTGGCGGATCAGGCGAACCTGATGAAAAATCCTCCCGGTCACGGTCGTCAAGTGCTCTTCTAAAGACAGCCGTGAATCCAGGAGGATGCCCAAGTTGCGAGCCCTTTCCGTGGGGGCCAATGATTCGCCCCCACGGAAGCCGTTTTCTTGAAGCCGTTTCATGACCCAACTAGGGAACATCATCAGTGCTAGAAGAGAAGGGGCTTTGGGAGGAGGAGGAGGAGGAGGAGGAGGAGGAGGAGGAGGAGAATGACTGTGGGGTTCTTGGTGCTGTCTGAGCTTGGCTGTTTTTCTGCAGACGTTTCATTACCCAACTAGGTAACACCATCAATGCAAGAAGAAAGTGGGGTTTGCTCTCATTTTACATACTAGTGACTTGCCCTGTTGGCATTGGTGGCCGAGTTCCTGGTGGTTACGCTGTTGTTTACAAGATCATTCCCACCAACACTGACAAGTCAAACCTCACTAAACGGAGAGCAAACCTCACTCCCTTCCAGCACTGGTGATGTTATATAGTTGGGTCATGAAACGTTTGCATGGAAACTTCCAAACTCAGAGACCACCCAGGACCTCAACTCCGAGCTGCCAATATTCTCTTCCACCAACATCATTCCCCCAGAGTTAGCTAAATGATTTCCCGCTGGCTCCCAAGCAATGAAACAGATCCTTGAATTTAAGGGCTCTTTTGAGCCTGCGGTGACCTCACAGCAGCCCAGCCAATGGGGAAGAGCCGTGGTGGTGCAGTGGTTAGAGTGCGGTACTGCAGGCTACTTCTGCTGACTGCCGGCTGCCTGCAATTTGGCAGTTCGAATCCCACCAGGCTCTAGGTTGACTCAGCCTTCCGTCCTTCCGAGGTGGGTAAAATGAGGATCCGGATTGTTGGGGGCAAGAGGCTGGCTCTGTAAACCGCTGAGAGAGGGCTGGAAAGCACTGGGAAGCGGTATATAAGTGCTATTGCTAGTCCTTCCATCTTCCCTCCCTCTTCCCTTCCATCCTTCCCTCCATCCCTTCCTTCCTTCTTTCCTTGCTTCTTCTCTTATTCCCTTTCTCATTCTCATTCCTGGTGGCACAGTGGTTAAGAGTGCAGCATTGTAGGCTAATTCTGCCCACTGCCAGCAGTTCGATCCTGACCGGCTCAAGGTTGACTCAGCCTTCCATCCTTCCGAGGTGGGTAAAATGAGGACCCAGATTGTTGTGGGGCAAGAGGCTGACTCTGTAAACTGCCTAGAGAGGGCTGGAAAGCATTGTGAAGCGATATATAGGTCTAAGGGCTATTGCTATTGTCTTTCCTTCCTTCCTTCCTTCCTTCCTTCCTTCCTTCCTTCCTTCCTTCCTTCCTTCCCTTTTTCCTTTCTTTTCCTTTCCTTTCCTTTCCTTTCCTTTCCTTCCCTTCCCTTCCCTTCCCTTCCCTTCCCTTCCTTCCATGGTGACGCAGTGGTTGAGAATGCAGTATTGCAAGCTAATTCACTGCTCACTGCCAGCATTTCAATTGTAACTGGCTCCAGGTTGACTCAGCCTTCCATCCTTCCAAGATTTGTAAAACGAGGACCCAGATTGTTGGGGGGCAAGAGGCTGACTCTGTAAACCGCTTAGAGAGGGCTGGAAAGCATTGTGAAGCGGTATATATGTCTAAGGGCTATTGCTATTTTCCTTCCTTCCTTCCTTCCTTCCTTCCTTCCTTCCTTCCTTCCTTCCTTCCTTCCCTCCCTCCCTCCCTTTTTCCTTTCCTTTCCTTTCCTTTCCTTTCCTTTCCTTTCCTTTCCTTTCCTTTCCTTTCCTTTCCTTTCCTTTCCTTCCCCTCCCTTCCCTTCCCTTCCCTTCCCTTCCCTTCCCTTCCTTCCATGGTGACGCAGTGGTTGAGAATGCAGTATTGCAGGCTAATTCACTGCTCACTGCCAGCATTTCGATTGTAACTGGCTCCAGGTTGACTCAGCCTTCCGTCCTTCCAAGGTGTGTAAAATGAGGACCCAGATTGTTGGGGGGCAAGAGGCTGACTCTGTAAACTGCCTAGAGAGGGCTGGAAAGCATTGTGAAGCGATATATAGGTCTAAGGGCTATTGCTATTGTCTTTCCTTCCTTCCTTCCTTCCTTCCTTCCTTCCTTCCTTCCTTCCTTCCTTCCCTTTTTCCTTTCCTTTCCTTTCCTTTCCTTTCCTTTCCTTTCCTTTCCTTTCCTTTCCTTTCCTTTCCTTCCCTTCCCTTCCCTTCCTTCCATGGTGACGCAGTGGTTGAGAATGCAGTATTGCAGGCTAATTCACTGCTCACTGCCAGCATTTCGATTGTAACTGGCTCCAGGTTGACTCAGCCTTCCGTCCTTCCAAGGTGTGTAAAATGAGGACCCAGATTGTTGGGGGACAAGAGTCTGACTCTGTAAACCGCTTAGAGAGGGCTGGAAAGCATTGTGAAGCGGTATATATGTCTAAGGGCTATTGCTATTGTCCTTCCTTCCTTCCTTCCTTCCTTCCTTCCTTCCTTCCTTCCTTCCTTCCTTCCTTCCTTCCTTCCTTCCCTCCCTTTTTCCTTTCCTTTCCTTTCCTTTCCTTTCCTTTCCTTTCCTTCCCTTCCCTTCCCTTCCCTTCCCTTCCCTTCCTTCCATGGTGGCGCAGTGGTTGAGAATGCAGTATTGCAGGCTAATTCACTGCTCACTGCCAGCATTTCGATTGTAACTGGCTCCAGGTTGACTCAGCCTTCCGTCCTTCCAAGGTGTGTAAAATGAGGACCCAGATTGTTGGGGGACAAGAGTCTGACTCTGTAAACCGCTTAGAGAGGGCTGGAAAGCATTGTGAAGCGGTATATATGTTTAAGGGCTATTGCTAT
>JAXLNS010000005.1:2957347-3037347 GCA_037215915.1 Pantherophis vulpinus
GAACTTTGATAGGCTTCCGGATCCACGCTCAGCAGATCTTCCAAGCTGGCCCTGGTGAAGGATCCTTGACTGGAGCGTCTCATGGCTCGGCCATCCATGGGGCTTTCGACGATCTGGTTCTGGCCAAAGGGGCGACCGATCGGAAGGAAGCCGCTGGGATCTTGCTCCTCTTCCGAGCTGGTGGTCTCCACGGTCACGTCTTTGGAGCTGGGGATCTCCTCATCTGGCGAAGAAAATAGGACAGTAAAGTACAGACAGTCCTTGAATTAGGACCACAATGGAGCCAACATTTTTTTTTTTTTGTTACTAAGCAGTTGTTAAGAGTGGTGCGATGGCCTGGAGGTGGAGCCCTCGCCACACAATCAGGTGTCAGCACTTCAAGCTGCATTTTACTCTAGTGCTGACATAAGAAGGAGAGGCGGAGGCGTCTGGAAAGGGACGTTCGACTTTTCACCTACTTATTTTCCCTGGAGATAATATCCCCTAGGAGATGGGATGGGAGGGGGGAAATTCCTTTGAGCTGGAGCAGTAGATTAGGGGTAGAGTGACTTGGAAGATGGCCAATGAGTGCAGGGGAGTGGGGAACGGAAAGGGAGGGTTTTGGGTCAGGAAGTCAGTGTTGGCTGCGATAGACTCGGAGTTAGAATGTCGTGCTTAATAAATGGGAGTTTTTCTTCAAAGACTTTGTTTGAAATGCAATTTATTTGAGACAACCTCAAAACCTGACATCAGGAGGCTGTGAGTTCGAGCCTAGGTAGCAGCAGATATTTCTCTCTCTGGGGACAATGAGTATATATCTGCTGAACAATACTCCGCACTGGCGACAGGAAAGGCATCCGGCCAGTAAATACTCAGCTCCATTCAGTTACCCAGACTCCATACCACAAGGGATTATGGGGTCATTAAAAGAGGATGATAATGAAGCAACACAGTTGCTAAGTGAATTTCCCCCTATTTTACGAATGTTCTTGCCACCGTTGTTAAGTGAATCACGGCGGTTGTTAAGTTAGTCGCACGGTCGTTAATTGAATCTGGCTCCCCCCATTGACTTTGCTCGTCAGAAGGTCAGAAAAGGCGATCACATGACACTGCGACCGTCATAAATATGAGTCAGTTGCCAAGCGTCCGAATTTTGATCACATGACCACGGTCGCAAGTGTGAAAAACAATCCTTTTTTGAGTTCCGTTGTAGTTTTGAACGGTCCCTAAATGACCTGTTGTAAGTCAAGGACTATCCGTACAGGTACTTCTCAACTTACAACCATTCGTTTAGCAACCGTTCAAAGTTACAAAGGCACTGGGAAAAAAAATGACTTTACTGTTCTTCTCCGCATTTTTCCTGGTTCCGCAGATTCGAGAGATTTTGGAAAAACAAAACCCCACTTTCTCAACACTTTTTATTCCAGAATACGGGTGAGTGTTCTGCCCCAGCTACGGACCCCAAAGAACGCAGCACACACAAAATCCGTTCAAACCTTAGTTTGCGGAATAAGCCAGTCTTTTACAACAATGGCTGTTAATTAGCTGCATTAACAGCTGCCAAGAATTCAAAGAATAATAACTGAAAGCTTACTGTGGTTGGCAGAATGCCCAGAAGCAATTTGCAGGAAGCTGATAAGATAAGCAAGACAAGACACGAAGGTATGTGAACGAAGTTGTTCCCTGCAAATTGCTTCAGTCGGCGTTCCTCCTTAAATAGGCTAAGGGAGTGGCCAATTAGCCCCAAGCCTTACTCTCGAGGAGACCTCCTCCTGAGGAGCCACTCCTGCCTTTTGGCCGCTCTGCGCGCCCGTGCATAGAGAAGAGGTTCCTCCTCTTCCTCCTTTTCACTTATGGGAGCTTCTGGAGGTTCTGAAGGCCCTGGCTGAATCCCCGCCTCTGGCACCACATCTTCTCCAGCCTCCTCACTGTCCGACTCGAGTGCCAGCTGCACAGGCTGCAGGCACAGCACCACACCAGCCTCCTCGCTGTCCGAATCAGCCGCACAGGCTGCGTATGGGCCACAACAGTGAGTTATTGTCAATGGTTTAGAACCAGAGGTGGAACCGGTAGCAGAGATCGCGGCTGGCCCCACCCACTTACCCCCCCCCCCCCCCCGGCTCTATGCTGACCTATTTAGACGCCGTTTTGAGGCTGGGTGTGTGCACGGAAGACATGCGTGTGAGCAAAGTGCGTGGGCAGAAGCAACAAAATATGAAACCCACCGCTGCTTAGAGCCCCTTTCCCAAATCCAGAATTCCTTCTTGAACTTCCCAAAATCACAGCTTTGCACACCCCTCTAGCACAGCGATGGCTAACCTTTTCAGCACTGAGTGCGCACGACCCCACACATGCGTGCTTGCCCCATGTGCATGCATGCGCAACCCACTGCATACATGCACATGCGCATGAGCGCTAACATATGCACCCCGCCCCCCACGCACCCATGTGTTTCCCGCATGCACGGCAGACACCTGAAAACCAGCTGGCTGGCGGGAGGCGCGGTGCACACATGCGGTCCAGCTGAGCCGGGGCGACAGCTCGCGTGCCCACAGAGAGGACTCTGCATGCCACCTGTGGCACGCGTGTCATAGATTCGCCATCATGTGTTGTGGCCCGCCAGTGGCCTGCATGGATTGTGGCTGATCCCGACGATGAGGAGGCTGGTGTGGTGTCGCACCAGCAGCCTGTGCAGCCGGCGCTCAAGTCGGACAGCGAGGAGGCTGAAAGAGGATGTGGTGCCAGAGGCAGAGACTCAGCCAGGGCCTTCAGAACCTCCAGAGGCTCCTTCAAGTGAAGAGAGTGAAGAGGAGGAGCCTCTCCTCGATGCTCGAGCACGCAGGGCTGCCAAAAGGCAGCAGTGGCTCCTCAGGAGGAGGTCTCCTCGAGAGTAAGGCTTGGGGCTAATTGGCCACTCCCTTAGCCTATTTAAGGAGGAACGCCGACTGAAGCAATTTGCAGGGAACAACTTCGTTCACATTCCTTCGTGTCTTGTCTTCCTTATCTTATCAGCTCCCACTCCCTTAGCCTATTTAAATTCGCTCACAGATAGCACCCGCTGCTGGAAACAACATTGAATTACTACGCAGAGCATTTTGAGAGTGAGTTTCTTGTTACATCTTGGTTTCTGGGCTGGTTGCCAACCCTTGTCCGACTTTGTTTATTCTCTGTAATTCATAGCAGGCTGATAAGGACATTTGCACTGGAAGCCTGCATTTTGGAAAGCGTCTGTTTGTATTAAACGGAGTTTTTGGAGCTTTGTGGGTGTCACACTCCTTGGGATCCGGAGCTGGGGCAGAACATCATGGCTGTAGCAGGAATATTGGAGAAGTTAATTAGTTAGTTTAGTTAGTTTATTGGATTTATATACCCCCCTACTCCCGAAGGACTCAGGGCGGTGAACAGCCACAGAATAAAACACATAAATACAAAAATTTAAAATAGAATAAAAACGAATTAAATAATTTGGCTGAGACTAATTTAAAATACCCAATAATTTAAAAACAAATTAAAATTTACATTTAAAAAGGGAAAAGATTTAGGCCAGGTCAGCTTGATGAAATAAGAAAGTCTTAAGTGCGCGCAGATCCGGGATCCTCCGGGAAGCAAACACCAGCTTGGGAAAACGACTTTATAGTTAAACAGGAAATTATATCTGGAGATTTTTTTTTAAAAAAACGTGCTGCTATTTTTAAACGGCTGCTAGAATAAATGGCTTTATTCTGTTTTTCAAATGACGGACTGCCCCTTTTAATAATGCACGCACGCACAGAGGAGGGAGCATGGTTATTTGAGCTGATGGTTTATTCCAGTGCATTGTTTTATTAATAGGATATCACATCGCACCATCTTGACAGTGTTAATATAAACAATAACAGACCCTCTGATAACAAAAGGTCTCATTTTGGGCAGAATACGTCGTATTATTCCGTCTCGGTTCTAACAACGCGGCTATTCTCGAAAGTGGATAAACAAGGATGGCTTCCAAGAAGTGAAAATATTTGGACATTTTGCTAGGTAATAAAAAGCCTGTTTCTTAGGAAACTGAATTGTTTGTTGCTTAAATGCTTCCATGCTGCTTTAACTTAAAGTAGTTTCTGGGGGAGGGAAAAAAAAAGATGGACTTTTTAAAATGTTTATTAAAGCAACGAAGCCTCGGTTGATGGAAACAGGCTTAAAAACAACAACTTCGTGAGTGTTTTTGTGTGTGGGTGTGTTGAATGGGACTTTTGCAGTACGGATAGGCCTCAATGTACGACCACAATTGAGCCCAACACTTCTGTCATTTGTTAAGTGAATTTTGACCCATTTTACAACCTTCGTTGCCAAGGTTGTTAAGTGAATCACTGCAGTTGTTAAATGAGTGACACGATGGTTAAGTGAATCTGGGTTCCCCGTTGACTTTAAGTTTAAGTTTAATGCGATTTATATGCCGTCCTATCTCCAATGGACTCAGGGCGGCTCACAACAATAAAATGCACAATTGCATAGTAAAACAATATGAAATTAAAAGTCCAAATTAAAACAGTTTAAAATCCATTTAAAACTTTTAAGAAACTTTGCTTGTCGGGAGGTCGCAAAAGGGAATCACGTGACCCCGAGACACTGCAACTGTCATAAATATGAGTCAGTTGCCAAGCCTTTGAATTTTTGATCATGTGACCATGTGGGGCGGCTGCAACAGTCGTTAAGTGTGAAAACTGGCCTTAAGTCACTTTTTTCAGTGCCGTTGTAACTTCAAACGGTCACTAAATGAACCGTTGTAAGTTGAGAACCTATCTGTATCGGGTTTCCTGCCTGAGCAGGGGGTTGGACTAGAAGACCTCCAAGGACCCTTCCAACTCTTGTTATTCTTTTATCCTGACTTCCGCTCCCAGAATTCCCCAGGTGGCCAGGGAATTCTGGGAGTTGAAGTCCACTTGTTTTAAAATTGCCCAGGTTGAGAAAAACAGTCGTTAAGTCTGAAAACCGCTCATAAATCAAGTTTTTTTTCACTACCGTCGTAACTTTGAATAGTCACTAAATGAACTGTTGTAAGTCGAGAACTATCTGTGCAGGTCACTCTCTCCTCTTTTTCTAGAAACGGAGAAGAACTCACTTGTAAAACTGGAGACGGTGGAATGGCTCTGAAGAGTGCCGGAAGGACTTGGCGAAGACTCGTCGTCTGTATCATCGCTGTCAAACGGGACGAGTTCCCGCCCGGTGGTGTCCATTGGCTCCGAGATCTCCAGAGAAGAACCGGAAATGGAGATGTGCAAACATGGTTGAGGTACTGTCTCATCCAGGGTGGGATTTGCCGGCTCCGAAGCTGGGCTGGCTAGAGAGACTGGACGCTCCCTGGGAGAAGAAGAATGCATTGCAAAGAGAAAGTAAGTGACATTGTTACATGTACTTCTAGTGTCAGTCCTGCCCCGGTCTGATCCCTTCGGAAAGAAAGACCCTCGACTCCATTTGGTTGAAGCGATCAGTTCTTTTACTAAAAGATGCTGGCTGCAGGAAAATCAGGCTAGAACCGAATTGGAAAAAATACAGAAAGTTTCCCCACGTCTCAGGCCTCCCATAGGCCACGACCAATCCGTCTTCAGCCAATGGGAATTCGCCTAAGTGTTTTGAGAATGCTGAGACGTTTGTTGCCAATTCACATTCTTTCTCAGGGTACATGGCCTTGGCTGCTGGCACAAACTGGTTCCGAGCTCTTCTGCTCTTCATCTAGTGGCCATTCCATCCCCTCCTAATTTCCCATCACGTACACATGCAGGTTTATTGCCCATCTGCTCCTCCTAATGTCCCCCACCTCCACCCCTAACATTTGATGGCAGGATGCCAAGCCGAAGATGGCAAAACTGGAATCTAGCTTTAATTTGTTTTTTGATCCAATTCAAGGTGTTAGTGGTCAGCATGAAAGACTTCCATGGCTTGGGGCTAAACTAAGTCAACCCAGATGTAGGCTGCGTCAACCAAGAGAGAGAATCAAGATCACGTGAAGTGTTACTACTGCTTTATAAGGTCTTAGTAAGGCCACACTTGGAATCCTGCATCCAGTTTTGGTCCCCACAATATACAAAAGATGTGGAGACTCTGGAAAGAGTGCAGAGAAGAGCAACCAAGAGGATGAGGGGACTGGAGGCTAAAACATACGAAGAACGGTTGCAGGAACTGGGTATGTCTAGTTTAATGAAGAGAAGGACCAGGGGTGACAGGATAGCAATGTTCCAATATCTCAGGGGCTGCCCCAAAGAAGAGGGAGTCAAGCTATTCTCCAAAGCACCTAAAGGCAGGACAAGAGGCAACGGATGGAAACTAATCAAGGAGAAAAGCAACTTAGAACTAAGGAGAAATTTCCTGACAGTCAGAACAATTAATCAGTGGAACAACTTGCCACCAGAAGTTATGAATTCTCCAACACTGGAAGTTTTTAAGAAGATGTTGGGTAACCATTTGTCTGAAGTGGTGTAGGGTTTCCTGCCTAAGCAGGGGGTTGGACTAGAAGACCTCCAAGGTCCCTTCCAACTCTGATTCCCTCTCCTCTCCTCCTTTCCTTCCTTTTCTCCTCTCCTCCTTTCCTCTCTTTTTTCCTCCTCTCCTCCTCCTCTCCTCTCTTCTCCTCTCCTTTCCTCCTCCTGTCCTCTCCTCCTTTCCTTCCTTTTTTCCTCCTCACCTCTCCTCTCCTTTCCTCCTCCTCTCCTCCTTTCCTTTCCTCCTGTCCTCTCCTCCTTTCCTCCCTTTTTTCCTCCTCTCCTCTCTTCTCTCCTTTCTTTTCCTCCTCCTGTTCTCTCCTCTCCTTCTTTTTCTCCTCTCCTCTCCTCTCCTCTTTCCTTTTCCTCTCCTCTTTTTCCTTCCTTTTTTCCTCCTCTCCTCCTTTCCTCCTCCTCTCCTCTCTTCTACTCTCCTCCTTTCCTTTCCTCCTCTCCTCTCCTCCTCCTCTCCTCTCTTCTCCTCTCCTTTCTTTTCCTCCTCCTCTCCTCTCCTCCTTTCCTTCTTTTTCTCCTCTCCTCTCCTCCTCCCTTTTTTCCTCCTCTCCTCTCCTCTCCTCCTTTCCTCTCCTCTTCTCCTCTCCTTTCTTTTCCTCCTCCTCTCCTCCTCCCTTTTTTCCTCCTCTCCTCTCTTTCCTTCTCCTCTCCTCTCCTCTCAATAAAAACATAGTCCATTTTCTGAATGAATGAATAAATGAAGCAAAAGACCAGAGCTATCGAAGTCCTGGCCCATGGGCCGGATCCATCATGTGCTGGCCACGCCCACACCCAGTTTAATGAAGTGGGGGTGGGGAGTCCCAATATGTCACGTGATGCTGCCATGACAGCGTGAGTTGGACACCCCTGCCACAGACCAATCCTTCCTTCTGCAGCGGAGACCCTCTAGAGACTCCCAAGCACAGCCCACCTCAAGCACCGCCAGAGGTCGAGGGCCTCCTACCTGTAGGTCCTCTTGAGACCCGGCACGGAGGCGATGCACAGGATCCGGGCGGAGCAGACGGCGATGCAGGCTTCCACGATGGGCTCCTTCTTGATGCTCAGCAGGCACACCTGGCCCACGTAACCGTCGCTGTTGCAGACCCAGACCTCGTAGGCATTCTCCGGGTTGCTGTGGCTGGGGGAGGCGCAGGAGAACTGGGGAGAGGGAGGCAAAACAAGTCGCCCCTTAAGATCTTCATTGGGAAGATGCAGGGCAAAAGAGGGGAGGGGGGGTCTTGCTCCTCAGGCTTTCCTGCCCCGTACTGTGGGTTTAAGCTGGAGTTTCTCAACCACAGGAACTGGGACATGTTCTGGGACTTCAATTCCCAGAATTCCCCCAGGCAGCAATTGAATTCTGGGAGTTGAAGTCCATCGATCTTAAGAAAAAAAATGGGGACCACTGTTCTAACCCATATTTCTCAACCTCAGCAATGGGTGGACTCCAAAAATTTCAGCAAGGGGTTCTCTGCCTGGTTGCTGGTCGGCCTCCTGCACCATGGTGTGTGTGTGGAGTGTTTTTGCCCTCCCCAGGCTCCGGAGGCTTTTCTTGAGCCTCCGGGAGGTGAAAATGGTCTCCCCAGGCTCCGGGGGCCCTCTGGAGGCCGGAAACGGGCCTGAACTTCTGGTACATCAATTTTTCACCCTCGCCAAGTCTCTGTGCGCGCCCTGCACTTATCTATATCCAAAACGGGGGACTCCTGGGAAGGGAGGGGAGGGGAGGGGTGGGCGGGGCCAGCCAGGAGTAGGATTTGGGGGTTCTCCAAACTGCACAGAATCTTAGCTAGAGGTTCTGCCGAACCCCTGCGAACTCCCAGCAGCCCACCCCTGGATGGACTTCAACTCCCAGAATTCCCCAGCCAGCAATTGAATTCTGGGAATTGAAGTCCATCGATTTTAAAAAGGACGGGGGAAACACTGCTCTATCCCGTATTTCTCAACCACAGAAACTTAAAAGATGGGTGGACTTCAACTCCCAGAATTCCCCCAGGCAGCAATTGAATTCTGGGAGTTGAAGTCTTCCGAGGTCAGAAGTCTTTCTGAAAGTTTAATTTAATACAGGTCAGTCCTCAACTCAACAGCAGTTCATTTAGTATCCATTCAAAGTCACAACAACACTGGGGGAAAAAAATGTGATTTACGACCGTTTTTCACACTTACGACCATTGCAGCTTCCCCAGGGTCACCTGATTTAAAAATCGTAGGCTTGGCAACTGGCTCGTATTTATGACGGTCGCTGTGTCCTGGGGCTCATGCTTTTGTGACCTTCCAACAAGCAACGAGGAAACCCACTTAACAACCGTGTCACCAACTTAACAACGGCGGTGATTCACTTAATGACTTTCACAAGAAAAGTCATAAAATGGGGCAAAACTCAAATGTCTCACTTAGCAACAGAAATTTTGGGGTCGGCTGTGGTCGTAAGTCGAGGACTGCCTGTAATTTGAACAGCCGGCTCTGAGATTTAGGGAGACAGAAGCAAAGTTAGCCAGGAAGCCGCTACATTCTTCAATGGCAGGGCAATTAAATCAAGTGGATTGCATTAAAGGGCCTTTTAAGCGCTGGGCAGGCGAAAAGAGTAACTTCGTAGTATACTGCAGAACCTGGAAGTAAGCGAGAGAGAAAAAAACAACAACAATTTTGGATTGGGTTGATAAACTTTGCACTTACTTGCATCCCACTCCGTGTTTTCATAATGGGAATGGCCTTCAGGAACTCCGGATCGAGACAGTTTTTGTTAGAAGCTGCATAATGAAACGTAAAACAGATTTTTAGTTTTCTAATACGTTTTATAATTTCATTTTTTTTTAAAAAAAATAATCAATATTTCTTTTTTTATCCTGCCTCTATTATTTCTTTATAAATAACTCAAGGCAGCAAACATACCTAATACCCTTTCTTCCTCCTGTTTTCCCCACACAACAACAACCCTGTGAGGTAGGATGGGCCGAGAGAGAGGGACTGGCCCAAAGTCCCTCAGCTGCCTTTCATGCCTAAGGCGGGACTAGAACTCACTGTCTCCTGGTGATTGGCCCAAAGTCCTCCAGCTAGCTTTCATGCCTAAGGCGGGACTAAAACTCACCATCTCCTGGTGATTGGCCCAAAGTTACCCAGTTGGCTTTCATGCCCAGGACGGAACTAGAACTCACTTTCTCCTGGTGATTGGCCCAAAGTCCTTCAGCTGGCTTTCATGCCTAAGGCGGGACTAGAACTCACTGTCTCCTGGTGATTGGTCCAAAGTTACCCAGTTGGCTTTCATGCCCAGGATGGAACTAGAACTCACTTTCTCCTGGTGATTGGCCCAAAGTCACCCAGATAGCTTTCATGCCTAAGGCGGAACTAGAACTCACTTTCTCCTGGTGATTGGCCCAAAGTCACCCAGATGGCTTTCATGCCTAAGGCGGGACTAGAACTCACCATCTCCTGGTGATTGGCCCAAAGTCCTCCAGCTGGCTTTCATGCCTAAGGTGGGACTAGAATTCATCGTCTCCTGATGATTGGCCCAGAATCACTCAATTTCATGCCTAAGGCGGGACTAAAACTCACCGTCTCCTGGTGATTGGTCCGAAGTTACCCAGCTGGCTTTCATGCCTAACGCAGGACTAGAACTCACCGTCTCCTGGTGATTGGCCCAAAGTCACCCAATTGGCTTTCATGCCTAAGGCAGGACTAGAACTCAGCTTCACCTGGTTCCTAGCCTGATGCCTTAACCACTACACCAAACTGCCTCTCTGTAATATATTAGAAAACCAGAGTTTCCATGGTCTTTTAGATCCCTTGTTCATTTAGTTTACTTTACTGTATGTATTTTTTTCTCTTTTATCCTTTTAACCTGTTTTTAATCTCTCTTTGTTTCTAGTCTTTCTTTAAAGTAAATTAAAATTTAAAGTAAATTAAGAAACCCTAACAAGTTTGTAGCATCGTCCAGATTGAAGAAACCATCATGCCAGGCTTCTCCAACCCACCTCTTATCCCCGTTCGTAGAAAACCAGCATATCAGGGACCACACGGCAAGACACATTTTCATAGTGAGCTGCTAGCTTTCTACCTGCGGGGTGTGTGCGGGTAGGAAGGAGCATTGAAGAATGGCCGGGAAAGTTAGAATGCAGTCGATTCTAACACCGGTGCCAAACCGTCATTATAAACTACCTAGCTTCTTCTTGGCGTCCTCGAAACTCTGTTCAAAACTGTGTCGGGCGTCCGGATTGGGAAATTCAAAGATGTGAGAATCGGTGCTGTCGGATTTGGTGACGGTGAGCTCCATTTTGTTGGGAGGGAAGGAGAGACTGAAGGACACAGACTGTTTTTCGGTCAATTCCCGGTGGATGGCGGCCATTAAATCCTTGATGACGTCATCCAGGGTCTGAAGAAGAGAGCAGAGATCAGAAGGAAGGCTGTGGGAATCTCAAAAACCTACGGGTAATGTGAGTTTTGCGGCGGGAAAAACAACAACAACAATCCTGCAAGGTCATTTTTTTCTAGCCATCGAATCCCAGCTTTTTTGCTGGAATATTCAAAAGCTGAATTTATAGTCCTTTTATCATAGGAAGGAAATCAGAAGGGATGCTTTCCAACGGGCTAAACCTGGTACAGGTAGTTTTTGACTTATGACCATTCATTTAATGACGGTTCAAAGATACAACTGTCTAAAAACAGTGACTCAAGACCAATTTTCACGCTTAGGGTGGTTGCAGCCTCCCCATGTTTGTGTGATCAAAATTCAGACGCTTGGCAACTGACTTGTATTTATGACGGTTGCAGCGTCCCGGGGTCACGCGATTTCCTCTTTGGCAACCTTCTGACGAGCAAAGTTAATGGGGAAGCCAGATTCACTTAACAACCACATTACTAATTTAAGAATTGCAGTGATCCGCTTAACAAACGTGGCCAGGAAAAGTCGTAAAACGGGGCAGAACTCACTTTAAGAACTGTCTCGCTTAGCCACAGGGCTCCTCTGTGGTCGTAAATTGAGGACTACTGAAAATGTTTTAGGCATGATTTACCGATTCGATTGGACTCTTCGTTTTTGGCCATCTTTCTTTCTTTCTTTCTTTCTCCTTTTCCCCCCCCCATTTAAAACTCTCCTTCTCCAACATTTCGATGGGGAGTTTGTCTCACCTGGTGGGGGAAACTGAGGGCCTCGGAGAGTTTGCTGACTTGGCCAAGCGTGCTGAGGTCTTCGTCCAAACGGCAGATGACCTTCTGGATGCTGTCGCGATTGCTGGACTGACAACTCCCTGTGTGGTGCAGGGGAAAAAAATAATAATAATCCATTTAAGGCCTCCCGCTGGTAAGTCCTAAATAGATGGATCAGGTCCTCTATCAGAGAAATGGCTTGGTTGAATGGCCCTTTCCCTAGATTTTGCCTGCAGTCTTGACATGCTGATAGAAGAGAATATCTGTAGCTGAGGGTCCTTTTGGGGTCTCTGAGCTGGGTAGTTTTCTTGAAGACATTTCACGACCCAACTAATAACAAACAAATAATTCCCTCAACGCTGTCAAACTATTCACTAAGTCTGCATTGCTATTAATCTTCTCATCGTTCCTATCACCCAACTCCTCCCACTAATGACTGTATGACCGTAACCTTGTTGCTAGTATCCTTATGATTTATATTGTTTCCTAGTATGATTCAATTGCTTATTTGTACCCTATGACTGTCATTAAGCGTGGTGCCTTATGATTCTTGACGAATGTATCTTTTCTTTTTATGTACACTGACAGCATACGCACCAAGACAAATTCCATTGTGTGTCCAATCACACTTGGCCAATAAAGAATTCTTTCTTTCTTTCTTTCTTTCTTTCTTTCTTTCTTTCTTTCTTGAATCTATTTTCTCTCTCTCTCTCCCCATCCATCCACCCATTTATTCTATCCATCCATCCATCCACCCACCCACCCACCCACCCACCCACCCACCCACCCATCTATCTATCTATCTATCTATCTATCTATCTATCTATCTATCTATCTATCTATCATCTAACTATCATTTATCTTATCTATCTTTCTTTCTATCTATCTATCTTCCATCCTATCTATCTATCTATCATCTATCTATCATTTATCTTATCTATCTATCTATCTATCTATCTATCTATCTATCTATCTATCTCTTTCTATCTATCTTCCATCCTATCTATCATCTATCTATCTATCTATCATCTATCTATCTATCTATCTATCTATCTATCTATCTATCTATCTATCTATCTATCTATCTATCTATCTATCCATCTATCATTTATCTTATCTATCTATCTATATCTATAGATCTATCTATCTATCATTTATCTATCATTTCTTATCTATCTATCTATCTATCTATCTATCATCATTTATCTTATCTATCTATCTATCTATCTATCTATCTATCTATCTATCTATCTATCTATCTATCATCTATCTATCTATCTTCCATCCTATCTATCTATCATTTAACCTATCTATCTATCTATCTATCTATCTATCTATCTATCTATCTATCTATCTATCTATCTATCTATCTATCTATCTATCTATCTTCCATTCTATCCTGTCTGTCTGTCTGTCTGTCTGCACTGGGTGGTTTTCCTGATGACATTTCATTAACCAAGTAGGTAACATCATCAGTGCTAGAAGGGAGAGGGATATTAAAGATGAGGAGGAGGAGGAGGACTGCTGGGGTCCTTGGTGCTCTCTGTGTCTTTAATTATTTTCTTGTAGACATTTCATGACCCAACTAGGTAACCTCATCAATGCAGAATGTTGCGTAGTTGTGTAACGCAATGGCCAATGAGTCCTCGTCGTGTCAGTTCTGCAGAAGAGATCCACCAATCCTGGTCTGTTGTTTTTTTTCCCCCTGCAAGTCGGCCAACCTTGATTTGAGAGAAGGCTCAGCTTCGGATGAAACCTGTTTCCTAAGAACGGCAGCCTTTCCACGAGGGCTTCTGTATCCCTACACAAGCAGCTGCCACAAACCTTTCACAATCTCTACGTCCTCCAGAGGCATCTTCCAAAGCAGTTTGTACTTGCTGGCAGTGTCGATCACACTGGCTGCCGTGTAGCTGGAAAGAAAAAAACCCAGAAAGAAAAAAATGGAGACTTGAGAACTTGCCGTACAAAAAGCTGACTATTGTTACAGGGAAGAGTTTCCTTTAAAAATCTAATAGGGGCATTAACAGCCGCCAAGAATTCAAAGAAGAATAACTGAAAGCTTACTGTGGTTGGCAGAATGCCCAGAAGCAATTTGCAGGAAGCTGATAAGGTAAGCAAGGCAAGACACGAAGGAGAGTGAACGAAGTTGTTCCCTGCAAATTGCTTCAATCGGCGTTCCTCCTTAAATAGGCTAAGGGAGTGGCCAATTAGCCCCAAGCCTTACTCTCGAGGAGACCTCCTCCTGAGGAGCCACTCCTGCCTTTTGGCCGCTCTGCGCGCCCGCGCATCGAGAAGAGGCTCCTCCTCTTCGTCCTCTTCACCCATGGAAGCTTCTGGAGGTTCTGAAGGCCCTGGCTGAATCCCCGCCTCTGGCACCACATCTTCTCCAGCCTCCTTACTGTCTGACTCGAGTGCCAGCTGCACAGGCTGCTGGCGCAGCACCACACCAGCCTCCTTGCTGTCGGAATCAGCTACTAGCTGCACAGGCCGCTGATGGGCCACAACAGTTACAATAGCATTGAAAAAAACATCTCAAAGGTGCTTTTTTTTTCCAAGAGGCGACTCGACTTTCTGGTTTTTCTCTGAAGACGTTTTGCTTCTCATTCAAGAAGCTTCTTCAGCTCCGACTGGATGGAGGGGAATGGAAGGATTTATATGCAGCTGGTCATTTGCATCCTTTTTAGAGAGTCGTTGAGGCCACTTGGAGGTTTTACCTGTGTCCTCAGGGTCTCACCTGAGTGATGCAAATGGATGTGGAGCCTTCTTGGAAATGCTGAAAGGATTGTGTTGTGGAGCTGTGCTTTCTGCAGGATGTTTCAGCACTTCCAAGAAGGCTCCACACCCATTTGCATCACTCAGGTGAGACCCTGAGGACACAGGTAAACCTCCAAGTGGCCTCAACGACTCTCTCAAAGGATGCAATCAAACCATGCTGGCAAGGGAATTCTGGGAGTTGAAATCCACAATGTTGGCCGAGAAATTCTGGGAGTTGGAAGTCCACAGTGTGGGCTCGGGGAACTGAAATCCATCCGTCTTAACGTTGCTGCGGTTGATAAGCATTGGTCTAAAAAAAGAGTGTATTTTAACGTACACTTCTGCCTTCTTGTCCTGGCCCTGGGTTCTAAACCCTCCTGAGAGTTGTGGGGCTGTATGGTAGAGAGTCATGGTTAGAATGCAATATTGTAGGCTAATTCTGCCCACTGCCAGAAGTTCGATCCTGACTGACTCAAGGTTGACTCAGCCTTCCGTCCTTCTGAGTTCGGTTAAATGAGGACCCAGATTGTTGGGGGGGGGGGGGAAAGAGGCTGACTCTGTAAATGGCTTAGAGAGGGCTGGAAAACACTGTGAAGCGGTAAATAAGTCTATTACTATTGCTATTCCTTCCTTTTTTTCTTCCTTCCCTCCTCCCTTTTTTCTCCTTCTCCTTCCTCCTCCACTTCCTTCCTTTCTTCCCTTTTCTTTTCTCTTCTCTTTTGCCTTCTTCATCCGCTTCTTCCCCCCCACTTCCTCCTTCTCCCCTCCGTTCCTTCCTTCTCTTCCCCGTCCCTTCCCTTTTTCCTTCTCCTTCCTCTTCTACTACTTCTTCCTCTTCCTCCTTTTGGCGGCGTGGCAGCCCAGTGGTCAGAATGCAGTATTGCAGGCTTAACTCTGCCCCACTGTCAGCAGTTCGATCCTGACTGACTCAAAGTTGACTCAGCTTTCCGTCCTTCCGAGGTGGGTCCAATGAGGACCCAGATTGTTGGGGGGGCAAGAGGCTGACTCTGTAAACCGCTTAGAGAGGGCTGGAAAAGCACTACGAAGCCGTATATAAGTCGAAGGGCTGCTTCTATTGCTATTGTGTACTTACAGGCTCATGGAGCTACGTCGCAGGGACCCCGACTTGCGCTTCAGCGTAGTGCAAACCAGCAAGTCGGTGAAGAGGAACAGCGACCGGTCCTTCTTCCCACCCACTGCCTTCTGCAAAAAAAATCCAGGAAGGATCATGTTAGGAAATGCCTATTGTCTAACTAGTTGGTCAGGCAATATATAAACTATCAATACATTGTTTGTCCAAAGGTATTATATTGCTTTAAGACTGTATTGCATCATCCTGTATCCTGATTGGCTAAGCTCTGTAGCCAATGTACTTAAGGGGAAGCCTGAATCATGGCTTGTGGGCACTACACCATTTTATCTGCTTATTTGCTGTTACCTCTCTGTATGATCACTGTTTGATCATTGCTACTTGTTGCTTTCTACTATTTATTGAATGTTTTAATACTGAACTTGTTCCTGTTTGAAACTCAAGAAGAACTGTTTTATTGTGTAACGACAACAACTGGTAAGAAGACTTTGTACTTGGAATATCCCTGATATCGCCTTATCTGTGTATGACTTGGATTGTTATTGGACTTTGCTTTACTTGTTTCTAAAAAGTAAAAGATTACCATAACTCAGTGTGTCAGAATATTAACTATAGTTATTCCCTCTCAGCCACTTTCATAGGCATACTCAAGGGGTACTCTGCTCAATAACCCATAACATCGATTATGAGTCGAAGAATATCCTTAACAGGTCACATGGAAAACAACGCAAGGCTTGTGACATGCAAAAGGGGCAAGCTTTGGGAACCCACAGATCTCTGGTATCTGGCTGGATGAAAATGGACCGTTTATACAGAGTGGATTTCCTTCATTTAGCATCTTGCCAAATATTTTTAACGGAGCAGCTGCATAGAGATAGTCCTTGACTTTCAGTCATTCATTTAGAGATCGTTTGAAGTGATAACGTCACTGAAAAAAGTGACTTAGGACCGTTTTTCACACTTACGACCGTTGCAGCATCCCCCGTGGTCACGTGACCAAAATTCAGGCGCTTGGCAAGTGACTCGTACTTATGACGGTTGCAATGTCCTGTGATCCCCTTTTGCGACCTCCTGAACAAGCAAAGTCAGTGGGGAAGCCAGATTCACTTAACAACCGTATTGCTAACTTAATAACTGCAGCGGTTCACTTAACAACCGTGGCAAGAAGGGTTGTAAAATGGGGCAAAACTCCTTTTAATAACCCTCTTGCTTGGTAGCTGAAATTTTGAGCTTAATTGTGGTCGTAAATCAAGGATTAATTGTCTTCCCTGGCACCAGATCACACTCCTTTCTTCTTATTTTGTTTATTTATTAAATTTTTTTTTAAAAAACTTGAACCTGGCTGGGAGTTGCCAACTCACACTTCTGGTGGCACACAGTTGGGGAACGCAGAGTTGGAAGGGACCTTGGAGGTCATCTAGTCCAACCCCCTGCTCAGGCAGGAATCCCTATACCTTTTCAGACAAAGGCTTGCCCAGTCTCTGCTTAAAAATCTCCAGTGTTGGAGCACCCACAACTTCTGGTGGCAAGCAGTTCCACTGATTGATTGTTCTAACTGTCAGGAAATTTCTTCTTAAGTTCTAGGTTGCTTCTCTCCTTGATTAGTTTCCACCCATTGCTTCTTGTCCTGCCTTATTCAGGTGCTTTGGAGAATAGCTTGACTCCCTCTTCTTTGGGGCAGCCCCTGAGAGATTGGAAGACTGCTATCATGTCTCCCCTAGTCCTTCTTTTCATTATATATTTTTGTATCTTTTCTTTTTATGTACACTGAGAGCGTATGCACCAAGATAAATTCCTTGTGTGTCCAATCACACTTGGTCAATAAAGAATTCTATTCTATTCTATTCTATTCTATTCTATTCTATTCTATTCTATTCTATTCTATTCTATTCTATTCTATTCTATTCTATTCTATTCTATTCTATTCTATTCTACTCTACTCTACTCTACTCTACTCTATCCTATCTTCTTCTTTTTCTATTCTATTCTATTCCTCCTTCTCCTCCTTCTTATTCTATTCTATTCTATTCTATTCTATTCTATTCTATTCTATTCTATTCTATTCTATTCTATTCTATTCTATTCTATTCTATTCTATTCTACTCTACTCTATCCTATCTTCTTCTTCTTCTATTCTATTCTATTCCTCCTTCTCCTCCTTCTTATTCTATTCTATTCTATTCTATTCTATTCTATTCTATTCTATTCTATTCTATTCTATTCTATTCTATTCTATTCTATTCTATTCTATTCTATTCTATTCTATTCCATTCCATTCCATTCCATTCCACTCCACTCCACTCCACTCCACTCCACTCCACTCCACTAAACTAGACATACCCAATTTCTGCAACCGTTCTTCGTATGTTTTAGCCTCCAGTCCCCTAATCCTCTTGATTGCTCTTCTCTGCACTCTTTCTAAAGAGTCTCAACGTCTTTTTTTACATCATGGGGACCAAAACTGGATGCAATATTCCAGGTGTATTAATTACTGTATTACAGTATCTGTGGCCAGATTTGTATTACAACATTTTATGACAAAAAAAATTATTGTATTACAGATTGGTATTATTTCTATTACAAATGTCTGTCTGTCTATCTATCTATCTATCATCTATCTATCTATCTATCTATCTATCTATCTATCTATCTATCTATCTATCATCTATCTATCTATCTATCTATCTATCTACCTATCTATCTATCTATCTATCAATCATCTATCTATCTATCTATCTATCTATCTATCTATCTATCTATCATCTATCTATCTATCTATCTATCTATCTATCTATCTATCTATCTATCTATCATCTATATCTATCTATCATCTATCTATCTATCTATCTATCTATCTATCTATCTATCTATCTATCTATCATCTATCTATCTATCTATCTATCTATCCATCCATCCATCATCTATCTATATCTATCTATCTATCTATCTATCTATCTATCTATATATATATCTATCTATCTATCATCTATCTATCATCTATCTATCTATCTATCTATCTATCTATCTATCTATCTATCTATCTATCTATCTATCATCTATATCTATCTATCATCTATCTATCTATCTATCTATCTATCTATCTATCTATCTATCTATCTATCATCTATCTATCTATCTATCTATCCATCCATCCATCCATCCATCCATCCATCCATCCATCCATCCATCTATCATCTATCTATCTATCTATCTATCTATCTATCTATCTATCTATCTATCTATCTATCTATCTATCTATCATCTATATCTATCTATCATCTATCTATCTATCTATCTATCTATCTATCTATCTATCTATCTATCTATCATCTATCTATCTATCATCTATCTATCCATCCATCCATCCATCCATCCATCCATCCATCATCTATCTATCTATCTATCTATCTATCTATCTATCTATCTATCTATCTATCTATCTATCCATCCATCCATCCATCCATCCATCCATCCATCCATCTATCATCTATCATCTATCTATATCCATCTCTATCTATCTATCTATCTATCTATCTATCTATCTATCTATCTATCTATCTATCTATCTATCTATCTATCTATCTATCATTATCTGAGCTCAGCAGATTTGGAAAACAGAACAATGATGTTGTGGATAAGACACCAAGGAGGCCGGAGAGCAAATCTAACCCTTTGGTACTCTTTCTAGAGTTCAACATCTGGATGAGATGCCCCCCACCCCACCCCACCCCCCCGGGCTCATGTCAAAGCTTTGCCTTCCCACCAAGGGAAACAGCTCAAGGTATGGAGGACTTACCACTTCCACTACCATCTCCTGCCGTAAGAACCTCCGAAGTGGAGCTTGAAGCTGTAGAGATGAGAGATCAAACCATACATAATAATAATAATAATAATAATAATAATAATAATAATAATAATAATAATAATAATAATAATACATAATGAATATACATTCATTTCATTTCATTTTCATTTCATCATCATCATCAATTAAAATGAAATGAATGAATAATACATAATGAATATACATTAAATGCTCAACATTTAATGTAAGAGCCGAGGTGGCGCAGTGGTTAGGGTGCAGTACTGCAGCTATTTCAGCTCAGCGGATCAAATCTCACCGGCTCAAGGTTGACTCAGCCTTCCATCCTTCTGAGATGCGTAAAATGAGGACCCAGATTGTTGGGGGGCAATATGCTATTTAGTATATACTGTCTTTGGTGTAAGCCACCCAGAGTCCTCGGAGAGTGGGCGGCATAGAAATATGACTAATAAATAAAAAAAATAATAACAACAGAAATTATGATTGGTGTTAGAAGCATACTGAAATATGAAATTAAAAAAAAAAAGGGAAGGACCACAGCTTCGATTACTAGAGTGATAGGTGAAGGGGGGGGAGGGAGGGGAGGGAAGGGAGCAAAAGTAGAAGTAGAAATAAGAGGGGAAAAATAGTAAAAATAGATATTAAGATGATATAACGTATGGAAGAACTACGAGAAGGTTTAGAATTGAAGGATGATAGTAGAAGTTACCGTGTTAGTAAAGTTAAAGAGGAAAATGAAATGTAATTATTGGGAATAATATTACGTTTATTTGTATTGAAATGTATAATACCCAGGTATCTAACCATTCACGCAATGAGATGTATAAAAATGAAAAACTTTTATTAAAAGAAAAAAAGCAATTGTCATAATAATACCAAAGACTAATAAAGGAGAATATTTGTGACTCGGGGTTGAACTGTGAGGTCCTTGGTGCTATCTGTGTCAGCGTTCCAGCGCTGACATATGAAAGGAGAGGAGAAGTTTGAACTTTTGCCTACTTAATTCCTTTGAAGATTCTGTTTCTTCGGAGATGGGAGGAGGGGGGACATTTATTTATTTATTTATTTATTTTATTTTATTGAATTTCTATACCGTCCTACTCCCGAAGGACTCAGGGCGGTGAACAGCCACGAAATAAAACACATACATATAAAAATTTAAAATCGAATAAAATGAATTAAATAAATTTGGCTGAATTAATACCCATGATTTAAAATACCCATATTTTAAAACACATTAAAATTTAAAATTTGCACTTAAAAGGGAGATTTAGGCGAGGCCAGCTTGATGAAATAAAAGAGTCTTCAGCTCACGGCGGAAGGTGCGCAGATCCGGAATCCTCCGTATCTCTGGGGGGAGCTCGTTCCAGATCGTCGGTGCCCCCACAGAGAAGGCTCTCCCCCTAGGGGCCGACAGCCAACATTGTTTGGCCGATGGCACCTGGAGGAGCCCCTCTCTGTGGGAGCGTACTGGTTGGTGGGAGGCTGTTGATGGTAGTAGGCGGTCCCGTAAGTACCCAGGTCCTAAGCCATGGAGCGCTTTAAAGGTGGTAACCAGAACCTTGAAGCGCACTCGGAAGACCACCGGGAGCCAGTGCAGCTCGCGCAGGAGAGGTGTTACATGGGAGCTCCATGCCGCTCCCATAACCACCCGCGCGGCCGCACTCTGCGCCAGTTGGAGCCTCCGAGTGCACCTCAAGGGGAGCCCCATGTAGAGAGCGTTACAGTAGTCCAGACAGGAGGTGACGAGGGCATGAGTGACCGTGCGTAGGGAGCCCCGATCTAGAAAGGGACGCAACTGGCGGATCAGGCGAACCTGATGAAAAATCCTCCCGGTCACGGCCGTCAAGTGCTCTTCTAAAGACAGCCGTGAATCCAGGAGGACGCCCAAGTTGCGAGCCCTCTCCGTGGGGGCCAATGATTCGCCCCCGACATTCCTGTGATCTGACGGAGATGGGATGAGGAGAGTGGCTTGGAAGATAGCCAATGAGACGCAGAGAATTGGGGATCGGAAAGGGAGGGATTGGGGGGGCAAAGGTCAGTGCTGACCGCGAAAGAGCCAGTGACAGATCACTATGCTCAATAAAGAGAAAATTTCCTCAAAGATTGGCAGTCTGGAAATTCATTTATTTTGAGATAGTATCGAAACCTGACAATCTGAGCTTGGGTTGTTGTTGTTTTTTTTTTTTTGCAAACGTTTCTTTACCCAACTAGATAACATCATCAGTGCTAGAAGGCAGTGAGGTTTGCTTTCTGTTTATAAGGAAGTAGCTTGCTTGCAGAGAGCAAACCCTTCTCCCTTTTAGCACTGATGATGCTACCTGGTTTGGTAATGAAACGTCTACAAGAAAATAGCCAAGCTCAGAGGACACCAAGGACCTTACACTCCTCCTTCTCCTCCCACTGTCCTCCATTCCACAACCCTCTTCCCTTCTAGCACTGATGATGTTACCTAGTTGGGTAATTAAACGTCTGCAAGAAAACAACGGAGTTCAGACAGCACATTTCTTTTTTCAGATCCACCAAGATGGACCCATAACGTAAACTAGCCACGATTCATTTGTGGAGAGGACTCCGCCCAAATCTGAGAACTGGAGAACTTACGTCTTCCATCCCTTCAATGTGGGATTCGATCTCCTGCACTATCCGGGCATTCCTCTCCACCTCCTCTGCGCTCTTCATCCCTTTGTTGATTTTCTCGGCTACCTGCTTGATGCTCTTCTGAGCTTCTATCAACAACGGGTAGTCTGGATGCTCCTCCGAAGTATGTTTGAGAAGGTCCTGACGGGGGAAGAGAGCAGGTCTCGTAAGAGCAGAGGACAACCAGATGGAGAAGCTATCAGAATCAGAATCGAGCTGGAAGGGACCTTGGAGGTCTTCTAGTCCCGCCCCCTGCCCAAGTGGGAGATCCTATACCAAGGGTCTCCAACCTTGACCCCTTTAAGACTTGTGGACTTCAACTCCCAGAATTCCCCAGCCAGCCATGCATGCTTCTTGTCCTGCCTTCTGTCCTTTGGAGAATAGCTTAACTCCTCCTTCTTTGGGGCAGCCCCTCAAATATTAGAAGACTGCTATCATGTCTCCCCCTAGTCCTTCTCTTCGTTAGACTAGACCCGTGATGGCGAACCTATGGCACGCGTGCCACAGCTGGCACACGGGGCCATATCTGTGGGCACGCGAGCGTTGCCGTAGCTCAGCTCCAGCGTGTATGTGCATGCCGGCCAGCTGATTTTCGGGCCTTCCGGACCCACCGGAAGTCGGGAAACAGGCTGTTTCCGGCCTCTGGAGGGATGGGGAAGGCTGTTTTCGTCCTCCCCAGGCTCCTAGAAAGGCTCTGGAGCCTGGAGAGGGTGAAAAATGGGCTTACCGGGCCCACTGTGCCATCACGTGCCAAAAGTGGGGGTTGTGCGCACATGCGCGGGGGGCATTGAATTATAGGTGTGGGCACATGCGTGCGTGACCCCCCCCCCCGCACTCCCCCTGCTTTTGGCACGCGACGGCAAAAAGGTTAGCTTTCACTGGACTAGACATACCCAATTCCTGCACCATTTTAACCCCGTCTCGTGCCAAACTCAGAGGTTACTTAACGGTGCCGGCAGCCTCTGGAAGCCAAAAAGCGCCAGGCAGAAGATCCATCTCTGCCCAATATAACCAACTCTCAGTCCATAAATTTGCCTGGATAACTGGCCAGCTGCAAGCATCACGGCTGGATAATTGAATGCCACCTGTGCCAACAACCATCCATCTTCCTAGGGGCTGGAACCGGAAGGGCGATTTCTGGGTGGGCCACCCTTGTCCCATCTCATTTATTTATAAGAGCCAGGAAGGCAAGGATTGTGAAGCCCATCAGTTGTGTGTGCGTCAAAGCCACACACACACACAAACCCCAATGCCGCCTACTGTAAACAGAGGTGTTGCCAACATCGGCAACATCTGTCTTTCGTCCCACTGCGGCACAGCCTTAGCTCTTCCTAGCCTCTCTGCCTTGCGGTGTTATTTCTTCCTCCACGCTGAAGACTTCCTTGACTTCCTGGTTCCTTTATTTAATATTTTTTTTTCGTTGCCAAGAATATCTGAGTTTGCAACTACTACCCACTTGCGGGGGGGGGGGGGGGAACGTCCGCGCGGTTGCTTCAAGCCTTAGGAATTTGGCGAATGTTGACATTTGCCGGAGAGGCTTTAAAAAAAGGCTCCGAGAGAATTATTTCCAATAAAAAAATAAAATAAAAATAAAACGTGGAAGCATTAAATCTTTCTCGGAACAGGGCAAAGGTCATCGAGCCCAACATCCTGTTTCTAATAGAATCACAGAGGGGGAAGGGACCTTGGAGGTCTTCTAGTCCAACCTGCTGCTTAAGCAGGAGACCCCCGGGCCATTTCAACAGGGCTAAGCCAGATCCTTCTGCAAATTCGTCCTCCTTCGTCATCATCAGGGGTGGGTTCTAAATTTTTTTTACTATTGGTTCTGTGGGCGTGGCTTATTTTGTGGGCGTGGCTTGGTGGTGGTGGGTAATGTGACTAGGTGGGCGTGGCCAACTTTTTTTTTTTTTTACTTTTAAAAGCATTTTTTCTACAACCTTATGAGGTTGCAGGAAAAAAATGCTTTGAAAAGTCTCTGACGATCCCAGCTGAGCCCCATGATCATCAGAGGCTTTTTTTTTTACTTTTAAAAGCATTTTTTTCTACAACCTTAAGAGGTTGCAGAAAAAACTGCTTTTAGAAGCCTCTGACGATCAGGCAACTCAGCTGGGATCGCCAGAGGCTTTTAAAGGCATTTTTTTTTCCCCTACAGCCTCTTCGCCTGAAGAGGTTGCAGAAAAAAATGCTTTGAAAAGCCTCTGACGATCCCAGCTGAGCTGCACGATCATCAGAGGCTTTTTTTTTAAAATATATTTTTAAAAGCATTTTTTCGGCCAAAGAGGTTGTAGAAAAAATGCTTTTAAAAGTTAAAAAAAAAAAAGCCTCTGATGAGGTAGGTGGGGTAAGTGAGCGGTGACCGGGCCGGGACCGGTCGGGGACGTGGCCAGCCAATGTTATTACCGGTTCTCTGAACTACTACAAACTTTTACTACTGGTTCTTGCGAACCGGTGCGAACCGGGAGCATCTTCATCATCATTTTATCCTAACTTCACAAATGCATACATACACACTTCTAGGCACCAGGCTGGAACCAGGAGACGGTGAGTTCTAGTCCCACCTTAGCCATGAAAGCTGGTTGGGTGGCTTTGCGCCAATCACCAGGAGACGGTGAGTTCTAGTCCCACCTTAGCCATGAAAGCTGGTTGGGTGGCTTTGCGCCAATCACCAGGAGACGGTGAGTTCTAGTCCCACCTTAGCCATGAAAGCTGGTTGGGTGGCTTTGCGCCAATCACCAGGAGATGGTGAGTTCTAGTCCTGCCTTAGGCATGAAAACTGGCTGTGGGACGTTTTTCAGTGCTGCTATAACTCCAAACGACCATTCAAAGTATTGAAAAAAGTGACTTATGACTGGTTTTTCACATTTACGACCGTTGCGGCATCCCCATGGTCACATGATCAAAATTTTGGACTCCTGGCAACGGACATGTACTTATGACTGTTGCAATGTCCTGGGATCACGTGATCCCCTTTTGTGCCCTCCTGACAAGCAGGGAAGCGAGATTCACTTCACGATCGTATAATCCACCTAACGACTGCAGTGAATCGCTTAACAACCATGGCAAAAACAAAACAAAAAAAGTCATAAAATGGGCCGTGACTCACTGAACAGCTGCCTCGCTTAGCAGCGGAAAGGTTGCGCTCGATTGTGATCATACACTATGATCACATAGTATTTCACATCTCCACAGATAATAAGACTACCGTAGTGGGATTCAGCCGGTTCGAGCGAATTGCTAGTTAAATTGCTGGCTGGCGCCTCCCCTCGCCACCCCTTCCAGGAGTCCCCACGCGCCCCATTTTGCTTCCCAGGTAAGTGGAGGGAGGCCTCCTAGGCCCAAAACGGGGTGCAGGGAGGTACAGCGAAGACACCCCCCCCACCCCCGTGGCCTGTTTTTGCTCCCAGGAGGCTGCAGGGAGGCCTACTAGGCCCAAAACGGGGCACGGGGGGGCATGTTCTCCCCGCGGCCCATTTTTGCTCCCAGCGGGGTGCAGGAGGCCGCATCCTGCCTGTCACGCCCCATGGCCACGCCCACCATGGCCACACCCACCCAGCCGGTCATTAGGGCAGAGAACCGGTTGCTAAAATTATTGGAATCCCACCAGATCTGGTTTCCTTGAAATGAATGGATCAGGGCTATTTTAGAAAATGAGATATTTTTTTTTCCCCCCTCCCGAAAGGTTGGAGGTCTCAGCGGTCCAAAATGAGTAATCGGCCTTTCTCTAAATAGTTCCAAACTGAGGCTTTGAACAGGCATTTAAAATATTCAAGGAATTCAGCCAGGAAGGGCCCGTTCACGTTTCTACACCATCGAAAAAAAATCAAGAGCAAACGAATAGCAACTCCACCGAAAACACAAGAAGGGAAAAAATTTCCCATGGAAAATATCCACTGGCTTCTTCTAAACTCCTCTCTGAGTTTACGCAAGAAATTCTCCCTTGGGGCAATTTTTCGGGAGTGATAAAAATAATAATAATAATAAATGAAAAACGGGTTGTCTTTTCCCGCATCGAATGATTGTGGAGTATTCGGATAAGTCCCTGAGACGGTTTGGAAAAAAAGAACCAAACCCACAGAGAAGTAAAAGAGGCAGAAGAAAGGAAACCCAAAACTAAGAAAGAGAAAATAAGGCTAAATATGAGGAGCTCAAAAATAACATTGGGGTAGTCCCCGACTTACAATCGTTCATTTAGTGACTTTTCGAAGTTACAATGGCATTGAAAAAAGTGACTTGTTATGACCGTTTTTCACACTTACGACCCGTTGCAGCATCCCTAGAATCACGTGACCAACATTGAGATGCTTGGCAACTGACTCACATTTATGACGCTCGTAGTGTCCGGAGTCATGTGATCCCCTTTTTGCGACCTTCCGATGAAGGGGGAAGCCAGATTCACTTAACAATCACGGCAAGAGAAGTCGTAAAATGGGGCAAAATTCACTTAACAACCGTCTCCCTTAGCGATGGGAATTTTGGGCTCGGTGGTGGTCATAAATCGAGGATTACCTGTATATACTTCGGCAGTCAGCCAGGTGAAACACCGTTTTTTTTTTCCGGATCTCTTCGATCATGGTTTCCTTTGAGCCAAATACACAGCCATGCTTGAAATACTCACTTTGACCAGAAGTTCGTAGCGTGGAATTCGTTGGACTGGTTTGATCAGGAGGTCAGAAAGGGCCTGTTTCTCTTTGTTTTCCCTCATGCTTTGCTACAGGGAGCAAGGAAGAATTTAAAAAAAAGAGAGACTTAAATATCTCCAACTAAAGAGCCCAGAGTGACATGTTTTTGTCTAGTAGTTAAGGTACCAGGTGGGAAACCAGGAGAAGGAGAATTCTAGTACCACCTTAGGTATGAAATCTGGGTGACTTTGAGCCAATCACCAGGAGACAGTGAGTTCTAGTCCTGCCTTAGGCATGAAAACCGGTTGATTTTGGGCCAATCACTGGGAGAAGGTGAGTTCTAGTCCCACCTTAGGCATGAAATCTGGGTGACTTTGAGTCAATCACCAGGAGAAGGAGAATTCTAGTACCACCTTAGGTACTAGAATCTGGGTGACTTTGGGCCAATCACCAGGAGACAGTGAGTTCTAGTCCTGCCTTAGGCATGAAATCTGGGTGACTTTGGGTCAATCACCAGGAGACGGTGAATTCTAGTCCCGCCTTAGGCATGAAAGCCAGCTAACCAACTTTGATGATAATGATGTTACCTAGTTGGGTAATGCAGCTACTGCACGAAATTTCATACATATACACTACATACAGTATGTCAGGGGTGTCAAACTGAATTACTTAGAGAGCTGGATCAGCACTTTAATTGTCCTCTGTGGGCTGGCCGAGGGGCGGGGGGGAAGGAGACGGGATGGATGGCCTCCTCCAGCACCCTGCTGGCCAAAACGGGGCACAGGGATAAATAATTGTAAACAGAAACAATTATTTATTGTGACATAAACACATATGTAGTATATATGTTTGAAGTGTTTGAAATCGCCAAGCTCAGAGAGCACCAAGGACTCCTCAGTCAATATGGCCAAGGTTAAGGGATTATGGGGTACGGAGACCTCAAAACATTTGATTGGGCAAGGCGCTAAAATGCACCAAGCTAACGAGCCTAGTTAATGACTTCAATCCAAGAAGCTGTAAATATCCAGATGGTCCTTTTCAAAAAACCAAAACATCAAAAGCGAAGAAAGAAAGAAGGAAGGAAGGAAGGAAGGAAGGAAGGAAGGAAGGAAGGAAGGAAGGAAGGAAGGAAAGAAAGAAAGAAAGAAAGAAAGAGGGAGGGAGGGAGGGAGGAAGGAAGAAGGAGGGAGGGAGGGAGGGAGGGAGGGAGGAAGGAAGGAAAGAAAGAAAGAAAGAGAAAAAGGAAGGAAGGAAGGAAGAGAGAGAGAGAGAGAGAGAAAGGAAGGAAGGAGGGAATGAAAGAAGGAAGGAAAGAAGGAAGGAAGGAAAGAAAGAAAGAAAGAGAAAAAGGAAGGAAGGAAGGAACATCTTGCCTGAACCTACCGGTTATGGGGGGGATCGGCGATGGGAGGCAGTTAAGGGGGGGGAAGTTGAACTTAGAAAGGAAGGAAAGAAGGAAGGAAGAGAAAGGAAGAAAGAAAGAAAGAAAGAAAGAGAAAGAAGGAAGGAAGGAAGGAACACTCTACAACTTGGAGAGAAAGAACTAGAAAGAGAAAAAGAGAAAAGAAAACAAGAATGAGAGAGCGAGAGAAGGAAGGAAGGAAGGAAGGAAGGAAAGAAAAGAAAGAAAGAAAGAAAGAAAGAAAGAAAGAAAGAAAGAAAGAAAGAAAGAAAGAAAGAAAGAAAGAAAGAAAGAAAGAAGCACAGGTTGGCAAAAGAAAAAGCAACAGAGAAAGTAAACAAAACCCGAGGCATTATTAAGCTGATCTTAGAAACATTTCACCTTGACCAGTTTTACAATGAAAATGCCAGCTGCCACCTCACAAGCTTGCTTGTGCTCTGCTGCCATGCAGTGACAGTCTGCCATAAACTCTGGGCAGGGTGAACCGGAAAGGAATGTTTTGGGGGAAACGAAAGTAGCTTCTGTATCTCCCTGAGATGCTGCTTCAAGGTCAACCAGGTGGGAGAAGAAGGCAGCAGTATACCGACCAAGCTTGAACTGACTGTTCTTAAAACATCTTGCCTGAACCTGACCGGTTATGGGGGGGATCAGCGATGGGAGGCAGTTAAGTGGGGGGGAAGTTGAACTTAGAAAGGAAGGAAAGAAGGAAGGAAGTGAAAGAAAGAAAGAAAGAAAGAAAGAAAGAAAGAAAGGGAAGGAACACTCTACAACTTTAAGAGAAAGAACTAGAAAGAGAAAAAGAGAAAAGAAAACAAGAATGAGAGAGCGAGAGAAGGAAGGAAGAAAAGGAAGGAAGGAAGAAAAGGAAGGAAGGAAGGAAGGAAGGAAGGAAGGAAGGAAGGAAGGAAGAAAGAAAGAAAGAAAGAGAAAGAAGGAAGGAAGGAAGGAAGGAACACTCTACAACTTTGAGAGAAAGAACTAGAAAGAGAAAAAGAGAAAAGAAAACAAGAATGAGAGAGCGAGAGAAGGAAGGAAGGAAGGAAGGAAAGAAAAGAAAGAAAGAAAGAAAGAAAGAAAGAAAGAAAGAAAGAAAGAAAGAAAGAAAGAAAGAAAGAAAGAAAGAAAGAAAGAAAGAAGCACAGGTTGGCAAAAGAAAAAGCAACAGAGAAAGTAAACAAAACCCGAGGCATTATTAAGCTGATCTTAGAAACATTTCACCTTGACCAGTTTTACAATGAAAATGCCAGCTGCCACCTCACAAGCTTGCTTGTGCTCTGCTGCCATGCAGTGACAGTCTGCCATAAACTCTGGGCAGGGTGAACCGGAGAGGAATGTTTGGGAGGAAACGAAAGTAGCTTCTGTATCTCCCTGAGATGCTGCTTCAAGGTCAACCAGGTGGGAGAAGAAGGCAGCAGTATACCGACCAAGCTTGAACTGACTGTTCTTAAAACATCTTGCCTGAACCTGACCGGTTATGGGGGGGGATCAGCGATGGGAGGCAGTTAAGGGGGGGGGAAGTTGAACTTAGAAAGGAAGGAAAGAAGGAAGGAAGTGAAAGAAAGAAAGAAAGAAAGAAAGAAAGAAAGAAAGAAAGAAAGAAAGGGAAGGAACACTCTACAACTTTAAGAGAAAGAACTAGAAAGAGAAAAAGAGAAAAGAAAACAAGAATGAGAGAGCGGGAGAAGGAAGGAAGAAAAGGAAGGAAGGAAGAAAAGGAAGGAAGGAAGGAAGGAAGGAAGGAAGGAAGGAAGGAAGGAAGGAAGGAAGGAAGGAAGGAAGAAAGAAAGAAAGAAAGAAAGAGAAAGAAGGAAGGAAGGAAGGAAGGAAGGAACACTCTACAACTTTAAGAGAAAGAACTAGAAAGAGAAAAAGAAAACAAGAATGAGAGAGCGAGTGAAGGAAGGAAGGAAGGAAGGAAGGAAGGAAGAAAGAAAGAAAGAAAGAAAGAGAAAGAAGGAAGGAAGGAAGGAACACTCTACAACTTGGAGAGAAAGAACTAGAAAGAGAAAAAGAGAAAAGAAAACAAGAATGAGAGAGCGAGAGAAGGAAGGAAGGAAGGAAGGAAAGAAAAGAAAGAAAGAAAGAAAGAAAGAAAGAAAGAAAGAAAGAAAGAAAGAAAGAAAGAAAGAAAGAAAGAAGCACAGGTTGGCAAAAGAAAAAGCAACAGAGAAAGTAAACAAAACCCGAGGCATTATTAAGCTGATCTTAGAAACATTTCACCTTGACCAGTTTTACAATGAAAATGCCAGCTGCCACCTCACAAGCTTGCTTGTGCTCTGCTGCCATGCAGTGACAGTCTGCCATAAACTCTGGGCAGGGTGAACCGGAAAGGAATGTTTGGGAGGAAACGAAAGTAGCTTCTGTATCTCCCTGAGATGCTGCTTCAAGGTCAACCAGGTGGGAGAAGAAGGCAGCAGTATACCGACCGAGCTTGAACTGACTGTTCTTAAAACATCTTGCCTGAACCTACCAGTTATGGGGGGGGGGATCGGCGATGGGAGGCAGTTAAGGGGGGGGGAAGTTGAACTTAGAAAGGAAGGAAAGAAGGAAGGAAGAGAAAGAAAGAAAGAAAGAAAGAAAGAAAAGGAAGGAAGGAACACTACAACTTTAAGAGAAAGAACTAGAAAGAGAAAAAGAGAAAAGAAAACAAGAATGAGAGAGCGAGAGAAGGAAGGAAGAAAAGGAAGGAAGGAAGGAAGAAAGAAAGAAAGAAAGAAAGAAAGAAAGAAAGAAAGAAAGAAAGAAAGAAAGAAAGAAAGAAAGAAAGAAAAAGAAAGAGAAAGAAGGAAGGAAGGAAGGAAGGAACACTCTACAACTTTAAGAGAAAGAACTAGAAAGAGAAAAAGAGAAAAGAAAACAAGAATGAGAGAGCGAGAGAAGGAAGGAAGAAAAGGAAGGAAGGAAGGAAGGAAGAAAGAAAGAAAGAAAAGGAAGGAAGGAACACTACAACTTTAAGAGAAAGAACTAGAAAGAGAAAAAGAGAAAAGAAAACAAGAATGAGAGAGCAAGAGAAGGAAGGAAGAAAAGGAAGGAAGGAAGGAAGGAAGGAAGGAAGGAAGGAAGGAAGGAAGAAAGAAAGAAAGAAGGAAAGAGAAAGAAGGAAGGAAGGAAGGAAGGAACACTCTACAACTTTAAGAGAAAGAACTAGAAAGAGAAAAAGAGAAAAGAAAACAAGAATGAGAGAGCGAGAGAAGGAAGGAAGAAAAGGAAGGAAGGAAGGAAGGAAGGAAGGAAGGAAGGAAGGAAGGAAGAAAGAAAGAAAGAAAGAAAGAGAAAGAAGGAAGGAAGGAAGGAACACTCTACAACTTTAAGAGAAAGAACTAGAAAGAGAAAAAGAGAAAAGAAAACAAGAATGAGAGAGCGAGAGAAGGAAGGAAGGAAAGAAAAGAAAGAAAGAAAGAAAGAAAGAAAGAAAGAAAGAAAGAAAGAAAGAAAGAAAGAAGGAAAGAGAAAGAAGGAAGGAAGGAAGGAAGGAACACTCTACAACTTTAAGAGAAAGAACTAGAAAGAGAAAAAGAGAAAAGAAAACAAGAATGAGAGAGCGAGAGAAGGAAGGAAGGAAAGAAAAGAAAGAAAGAAAGAAAGAAAGAAAGAAAGAAAGAAAGAAAGAAAGAAAGAAAGAAAGAAAGAAAGAAAGAAAGAAAGAAAGAAAGAAGCAAGCACAGGCAAGAACTAATTATCTGAAAATTGATCATTTCTTAGAAGAGCTCTGATTCAACAGGAACTGAAAGTGAGCAGGATGGACAGACAGACGGGCCTCTTACCGCCAGAAATTTCATAAACGCTGGTCGGGCTTCCTTGGCAATCCTTATGGCATCTTTGGCGTTTAGAAAATTATCGATGTAGGCAGAATAAATATTCACCAAGTTGTCTTTGGAAAACTAAAAAAAAAAAGAGCAAAAGAATTAACAAATAAACAGACTTTTTTAGTTTAAAAAGTTTAAACATGTTAAACTCCTTTGCAAGGGGTAGGAAACTAACATTGTTGTAATATATTGGTCAGTCTTCACCTAGGAGGCCTAATCTATGTACAGCTAATTCTTGACTTACAACAGCTCATTTAGTAACTGTTCAAAGTTACAACAGCAGCACTGAAAAAAAAAGGGACTCACGACCGTTTTTCACACTTACGACCATGGCAGCGTCTGCATGGACACCTGATTAAAATTCAGGGGCTTGGCAACCGACTCGTATTTATGACGGTCGCAGTGTCCGGGAAGAGGGGGGGGGTCATGTGATTCTCTTTTGCGACTTTTCTGACGAGCAAAGACAATGGGGAAGCCAGATTCACTTAACAACCTAGCTTAACAGCGGCAGCGACTCATTTAACGACCGTGGCAAGAAAGGCCGTAAGGTAAGGCAGAACTCGCTTAGCAACCGTTCTCGCTTAGCAATAGCAATTCTGGGCTCAATCGTGATCGTATGTCGAGGCTTACCTGTACTTACGTAGGTCTACTCCAGTGTTTCTCAACCTTGGAAGCTTGAAGATGGGTGGACTTCAACTCCCAGAATCCCCCAGCCAGCGCTGCTGGCTGGGGGATTCTGGGAGTTGAAGTCCACCCATCTTCAAGCTTCCAAGGTTGAGAAACACTGGTCTACTCAGAAGGACGAACCCACGAGAATCGTTAAGAGGCATGCCAAGCTGAACCCCCCCCCCAAAAAAAGACAATTTTACCAACTTACGAGAAATCTCCCATGTGAATTACCAGCTGGTGCATTTGACGTACCAGGTGGCCCCATAAGTGGGAGAACATTTTCCCAAGGGACTGCAAAAAATCAGATTTTGAGTTAACCAATGACGTGATGTCTCTTGAGTCATCATCATCTGTTGCCTTCCAAGGACATAACTATATTACTGTTGAAACCTAATTCCTGGGTTGAAATTCAAAGCAAGAAGGCTGCCAAACCTTGGTTAACCTCAAAATGTGAAACGCCATTAGGTCTGGTTTAATCGTGGAGGCGTAGACCAGAATCAGATCAATGAAAAGCCAGTTAAGGTGCTGACCTAGAAACCAGGAGACGGGGAGTTCTAGTTCTCTCTTAGGTATACAAAGCCGGCTGGGTGACTTTGGGCCAATTACCAGGAGAGAATGAGTTCTAGTCCTGCTTTAGCTATGAAACACAGCTGGGTGATTCTGGGCCAATCACTAGGAGACGGTGAGTTCTAGTCCTGCCTTAGCCATGAAAGCCAGCTGGGTGACTTTGGGCCAATCACCAGGAGACGGTGAGTTCTAGTCCCGCCTTAAGTCATGAAAGCCAACTGGGTGACTTTGGGCTAATCACCAGGAGACGATGAGTTCTAGTCCCGCCTTAAGTCATGAAAGGCAGCTGGGTGACTTTGGGCCAATCACCAGGAGACGGTGAGTTCTAGTCCCGCCTTAAATCATGAAAGGCAGCTGGGTGACTTTGGGCCAATCACCAGGAGACGGTGAGTTCTAGTCCCGCCTTAAGTCATGAAAGCCAGCTGGGTGACTTTGGGCCAATCACCAGGAGAGAATGAGTTCTAGTCCTGCTTTAGCTATGAAACACAGCTGGGTGATTCTGGGCCAATCACTAGGAGACGGTGAGTTCTAGTCCCACCTTAAGTCATGAAAGCCAGCTGGGTGACTTTGGGCCAATCACCAGGAGACGGTGAGTTCTAGTCCCGCCTTAAGTCATGAAAGCCAACTGGGTGACTTTGGGCTAATCACCAGGAGACGATGAGTTCTAGTCCCGCCTTAAGTCATGAAAGGCAGCTGGGTGACTTTGGGCCAATCACCAGGAGACGGTGAGTTCTAGTCCCGCCTTAGCCATGAAAGCCAACTGGGTGACTTTGGGCTAATCACCAGGAGACGATGAGTTCTAGTCCCGCCTTAAGTCATGAAAGGCAGCTGGGTGACTTTGGGCCAATCACCAGGAGACGGTGAGTTCTAGTCCCACCTTAAGTCATGAAAGCCAGCTGGGTGACTTTGGGCCAATCACCAGGAGACGGTGAGTTCTAGTCCCGCCTTAAATCATGAAAGCCAGCTGGGTGACTTTGGGCCAATCACCAGGAGACGGTGAGTTCTAGTCCCGCCTTAAGTCATGAAAGCCAGCTGGGTGACTTTGGGCCAATCACCAGGAGACGGTGAGTTCTAGTCCCGCCTTAAGTCATGAAAGGCAGCTGGGTGACTTTGGGCCAATCACCAGGAGACGGTGAGTTCTAGTCCCGCCTTAAGTCATGAAAGGCAGCTGGGTGACTTTGGGCCAATCACCAGGAGACGGTGAGTTCTAGTTCTAGGAGGTTCTTTTGCCCATAGAACTTTATCCCAATTATTTCTATTAAGTGGAGAACGGGTTAAATTAAATATCCAGTGAGATGGGCAGCCTATCCATTTAATGGAGGAGTTATCTATGTAGAAGAATAAGCAAGGAAAGTGAAGGGAATGATTGTCGGATTTCCGGAAGGGTAAGAGGATCCAGAATATGGAATTTTGTGCACGTGAAAAGCAAACCAACATTTATGACGATTTAGAAGCAACCAATAGTGGGATTCAAATAATTTAACAACCGGTTCTCTGCCTTAAGGAAGGCAGGGTGGGTGTGGCCATGGTGGGCGTGGCCAGGGGGTGTGACTTGGCCTCCTGCACCTCCCTGGGAGCATAAACGGACCTCGCGCACGGGGGGGAGAGTGACGCATCACCCCCCGCCCCGTGCCCCGTTTTGGGCCTAGTAAGCCTCCTTGCACTTACCTTGGAGCCAAAATGGGGCGCATTGTGCAGGGGTGGGTTCCACTTACCGTTACTACCGTTTCACAACGGGATCGCGTGCGCACTTCTGTGCATGCGCAGATCACCTCTGATGACATCGTGGCGGGTGGGCGGAGCCTCGTGCTGGTTTTATTACCGGTTCTATAGAACTGGACCGAACTGGGAGCAACCCACCACTGGTGTGGGGACTCCTGGAAAGGGCGGGGAGAAGTGAGGCCAGCCAGCAATTTAACTACCGGTTCGCGCGAACCGGCTGAATCCCATCACTGGAAGCAAAATTCCCATCACGCCCGGTTCTCCCCTCTCCTCCGGAAGTCGGAAGTGGCACGTGGGAACGATACTCACAGACTCTACCAGGATCTCGCCCACTTTCTGCTTCTCGTGCCAGTTATGAACACATTCGGAGACATCCTCCAGGAACTCCTCGTGATGTTCCAGCAACTCCGGAATCTGGTCGAAGATCTCGTCCACCAGCGAAGGGTCGCAGAGGGTGGAATTTTCCGGCTGTTTCAGGGGCTTCATGTAACCCTGGAAGAAGGGAAGAAGGAAACCAAAATAAATGGATTTAGAAACACAGGAAGTTGGCCTGACTTCACGGAGCCTCCGATGGAGGGCAGATGGTCCTAGAATAGAGATGCAATAGAGACCTTTTTATAACCTGCTACTAATTCAAAGTGGGTTCATTTAAAATGCCCAGAATTGAGTCTGGGAACTCCACACGCTTTAAAGTACTATAAAAAAAACCGTACTTTCCAAAATTAAAAAAAAACAAAACAAATACAGATAGTTCTTGACTTTTTAGAATCACAACTGAGTTCAAATTTTCCATTGCAGGACAATAGTTAAGTGAGCTGCGCCTTGTTTTACGACCTTCTTGGGACCGTTGTTAAATGAATCACAGACGTTATTAAGTGAAACACACAGCCGTTAAGCGAATCAGGCTTCTCCCGTTGATTTCGCTTGTTAAAAAGCCAGCTGGGAAGGTTACAAATGTTAAGTGATTATATGACGAGCGACTGTCATTAAGACATGCCAATTGCCAATCAACCATATTTGAATGAGAGGCAGTCCTCGTCGTACGAATACAATGGAGCTCAAGCTTTATGTTGCTAAGCGAAATAGTCGTTAAGGAAATTTTGCTCCATTCTACGACCTTTCTTGCCATAGTGAAGTTAATGACATGGTCATTGACGTTGCTCATCAGAAGGTCGCAAAAATCAGAAGGACAGTGCAACCGACATAAGTACATGCCAGTTGCCAAGCATTCAGCTCAAATTCAATTCTTTGTGCAAATGATATGATAAACCGCGTCATTTGCGCTGGACTTTTATAATAACATATCAGCTTGTCCCAGCTCCACACCCATGGAGTATCTATTTCCACTCTCCCCAAAAAGGATGGTTTACCTGCATCAAGGTACGGAGAGACTCCACGTAGGACTGCTCCGTGTCCAACAGAGTCATGGTGACATGTTTCCGCATATCCTGCAACGAAGAAGAGAGGGGCATTAAAAGATAATCCGTCTTTTTTTAAAAAAGTTTTTTATTTTTCATAAACACATTTAAATGCACAGTCATTTCCATCATTTTTCATTCATCTTTTCATTTCATTTTCATTTTTAATTTTTACTTTTTCGGGGCTGCTCTTTTACCCTTTACCTTTACTCCAACTTTTCTTCTTCTCCTCCCCTTCTCTTCCTTCCTGTTTCTCCCCCTATTTCCTTTATTCTTCCTCTCCTTCTCTTTCCTACTTCCCCCTCTCTTCCCCCACTCCTCTCTTCTTTCCCCCTTTTAACCTTCTCCTCTACTCCTCTTTCCCCTCCCTTTTCTTCCTCTCCTTTTCCCTTTTCCCTTTTCCCTTTCTTCTTTCTCCTCTCCTCTTTTCCCTTCCTTCCTCTCTCTTCTCCTACTTCCTTCATTCTTTCTCTCCTTCTCTTTCCTACTTCCTCTTCTCTTCTCCCACGCCTCTCTTCTTCCCCCATTCTAACCTTCTCCTCTGCTCCTCTTTCCCCTCCCTTTTCTTCCTCTCCTTTTCCCTTTTCCCTTTCTTCTTTCTCCTCTCCTCTCTTTTCCCTTCCTTCCTCTCTCTTCTCCTACTTCCTTCATTCTTTCTCTCCTTCTCTTTCCTTCTTCCCCTTCCCTTCCCCCACTCCTCTCTTCTTCCCCCCTTCTAACCTTCTTCTCTACTCCTCTTTCCTCTCTCTTTTCTTCTTCTCCTTTTCCCTTTCTTCTTTCTCCTCTTCTCTCCTCTCCTCTCTTTTCCCTTCCTCTCTCTCTACTCCTTCCCCTCTCTCCTGTTGTTTCCATTTTCAATTCAATCTAAAGTGGTATCCATCCGTCTTGCCGTATGTATCCCGTGTCCTTCTCTGGGTACAAATAATCCTCACTGTTTGTGTCGGGACAAACACCGTGGAGTTAGCAATGAGCGTCCCACCTCTTTGCCCAGGTCTAACCCACTTCTGGACTTGATCTGCCGTCCCAGACACCTCCACCTCCTAAACACGCGCAGAGTTATATTTATAGAGAAATATAAATAAATATGAGATCGGAACAGCGACATTTGCCGGACAGCCTGTCAAGAAAGAGATTCTGCGGAATCGACCGTCGTAGAATATCCGAACGGTAGAATTACGCATGGCGCATAATTTTATTTGGTTTGTTCCATTGAATGCATACCTGGCTAGGGAATTCTGGGAGTTGAAGTCCACAAGTCTTAAAGGGGCCAAGGTTGGAGACCCCCTGCCCTACACTCAGTGGTGAAATCTAAAATTTGTTACTACCGGTTCTGTGAGCATGGCTTGGTTGGGGGTGGTGGTGGTAATGTGACTGGGTTCGGCGAAGAGGTTGTAAAAAAATGCTTTCAAAAGGCTCTGATGATCCCCGCTGAATTGTCTGATTGGCAGAGGCTTTTTTTTCTTTTAAAAGCCTCTGCTGATCAGGCAACTCAGCTTGGTTTCGTCAAAGGCGTTTAAAAGAAAAAAAAGCCTCTGCCGATCAGGCAACTCAGCTGGGACCGTCAGAGGCATTTAAAAGAAAAAAAAACCTCTGCCGCTCAGGCAACTCAGCTTGGATCGTCAGAGGCATTTAAAAGAAAAAAAAATCTCTGCCGATCAGGCAACTCAGCTGGGATCGTCAGAGGCATTTAAAAGAAAAAAACGCCTCTGCCGATCAGGCAACTCAGCTGGGATCGTCAGAGGCTTTTAAAAGAAAAAAACGCCTCTGCCGATCAGGCAACTCAGCTGGGATCGTCAGAGGCATTTAAAAGAAAAAAAAACCTCTGCCGATCAGGCAACTCAGCTGGGATCGTCAGAGGCATTTAAAAGAAAAAAACGCCTCTGCCGATCAGGCAACTCAGCTGGGATCGTCAGAGGCATTTAAAAGAAAAAAAAACCTCTGCCGATCAGGCAACTCAGCTGGGACCGTCAGAGGCATTTAAAAGAAAAAAAAACCTCTGCCGCTCAGGCAACTCAGCTTGGATCGTCAGAGGCATTTAAAAGAAAAAAAAATCTCTGCCGATCAGGCAACTCAGCTGGGATCGTCAGAGGCATTTAAAAGAAAAAAACGCCTCTGCCGATCAGGCAACTCAGCTGGGATCGTCAGAGGCTTTTAAAAGAAAAAAACGCCTCTGCCGATCAGGCAACTCAGCTGGGATCGTCAGAGGCATTTAAAAGAAAAAAAAACCTCTGCCGATCAGGCAACTCAGCTGGGATCGTCAGAGGCATTTAAAAGAAAAAAACGCCTCTGCCGATCAGGCAACTCAGCTGGGATCGTCAGAGGCATTTAAAAGAAAAAAAAACCTCTGCCGATCAGGCAACTCAGCTGGGATCGTCAGAGGCATTTAAAAGAAAAAAACGCCTCTGCCGATCAGGCAACTCAGCTGGGATCATCAGCTGACGATCCCTTTGACGATCCCAGCTGAGCCGCGCGCTCATCAGAGGCTTTTTTTTTTACTTTTAAAAGCATTTTTTCGGCCAAAGAGATGGTAGAAAAAATGCTTTTAAAAATTAAAAGAAAAAGCCTCTGATGATTGTGCGGCTCAGCTGGGCAAAGGAGGGAGGGCCAGGGATTTTTGCTACCGGTTCTCCGAACCACCCGCCTCCATCGCTACCGGATCGGGCGATCCGGTCTGAACCGGGAGCATTTCACCCCTTCAGAGAAATGGTTATCCAATCTCTTCTTAAATAAAAAAAGAAAAAAAAAAACCCAGGAGTTTGCTAGCATTATTTTTAATGAACATGCTTTTTTTTTAGTAAAGCCACAGCTTATATAACATCTTGTCCATGCTGGCTGGGGAATTCTGGGAGTCGAAGTCCACCCACCTTCAAGTTGCGAGACACTGCCATTGATTAATTGAAGGAAAAAACCCCTACGTCCAGTTTTCACACTTATGACCGTTGCAGCATTTCCTACATTCACCTGATCAACAATTTGGGTGCTTGGTGACCGGCTTGTATTTATGACCTTCTCGGAGTACGTGTCCAGCCCCCGAGGTCTCTTCTTCACCCAGAGCTTCTGCTCGATCAGAGGGTTAGACTAGAAGACCTCCAAGATCCCTTCCAACTCTGTGATTCTAACTCACCTTCAAAATTCTGGGTTTGTTTTTTTTTTAAAAAAGTTTTAACTCCCTGGCACAGTATCAGCAGCTTGTCTGCCTCTTCTTTGGTTTCCCTGGCAATGACATTCGGTCTCTACTTAAAGCTGCGAATGATGGAAGCAGAGGGCATGTGCCTTATGGGCTTTTGTGGCCAAAATGTTCCAAGATCTGCCTTTGTGTAACTAGAATGTTGTGTTCTTTTGCTGGACGGAGGGCTGCCGCTCTGGGGAGGCAAGAGAAATCACCCTGTGGCTGAAGAGGAATTAGAATAACAGAATTAACAGCGTTGGAAGGGACCTTGGAGGTCTTCTAGTCCAACCCCATGCCGCAACAGGAGACCCTATACTCAGCTCCGGCGCGCATGTGCGTGCTGGCCAGCTGATTTTCGGGCCTTCTGGGCCCACCGGAAGTCGGGAAACAGGCTGTTTCTAGCCTCCGGGGAGTGGGGAAGGCCTGTATTTCGCTCTCCCTAGGCTCCTAGAAAGTATCTGGAGCCTGGGGAGAGTGAAAAACGGGCCTTCCCCACACATCCCCAGAGGCACTCCAGAGGCCAGAAATGGCTCATTATTTTGCTCATTTTCGCCCTCCCCGGGCTCCAAGACAGCCTCTGGAGCCTGGGGAGGGCGAAAAATGGGCCTTTCCCACACACCCCCTGAGGCCCTCCGGAGGCCAGAAATGGCCCATTTATTTGCTCATTTTTGCCCTCCCCGGGCTCCAAGACAGCCTCTGGAGCCTGGGGAGGGTGAAAAATGGGCCTTTCCCACACACCCCCTGAGGCCCTCCGGAGGCCAGAAATGGCCCATTTATTTGCTCATTTTTGCCCTCCCCGGGCTCCAAGACAGGCTCTGGAGCCTGGGGAGGGCGAAAAATGGGCCTACTGGGCCCTCACGTGCCAAAAGCGGGGGGAGCACGTGAGGGTCGTGCACGTATGCGTGGGGGGTGGGGCACACTGTATTATGGGTGTGGGCACGCATGTGCGCGACCCCCGCTTTTGGCACGCGACGGCAAAAAGGTTAGCCATCACTGCCCTATACCATTTCAGACAAACGGCTGTCCAGTCCCTTTTTAAAAGCCTCCCGTGTTGGAGCACTCACAACTCCTGGAGGCAAATCAAGGCAGTTAAAGACTGGTTCACATCCAACAACAGTCCTGTAGTGTGGGCCGGATGGACAGCAAAATAGTGTCTTCCCATTCCTGTCGCAATAACTGAACTGCCATTATTTTTAATTTTTTTTTTAGAATTATATCGCAGCTTCCTTTGGGACCTCAGCATAAATAGCACTGCCTCCCCTCCTCCTTTCCCCCTTCACGACAACCCTGTGAGGTAGGCCAGAGAGATGGTGACTGAAACCACTTCTCCAAAGCCCGTGAAGGCAGGACAAGAAGCGATGGATGGAAACTAATCCAGGAGAGAAGCAACCTAGAACTAAGGAGGAAATGTCCTGACATTGGGAACAATTAACCAGTGGAACGACTTGCCACCAGAAGTTGTGGGTGGCTCCCTCACTGGAGGCTTTTAAGAAAGAATTGGAGAAGCATTTTTCTAGAACGGCATAGGATTTTCTGCTTGAACAGGGAGCTGGATTAGAAAACCTCCGAATCTCCTTCCAACTCTTGTTATTCTCGAACAGGTAATCCTCAATTTACGACCACAATTGATGTTGTTAACTAATACTAATGTTAACTGAGTTTCCCCCCCATTTTATTGAGTCCCTAGGGAGAAAGGCGGCATATAAATCGCAATAAATAAAAATAAATAAATTTTATGACTTTTCTTACGACGTGAATCACTGCAGTGGTTAAATTCATAACACGGTGGCTAAACCTTTTCCCCCTTGACTTTGCTCGTCAGAAGATCGCGAAAGGGACATGGCAACCGTCATAAATGTGAGTCGAGCATCCGAATGTGAATCACGTGACCCTGGGGGGGGGGGCGGGCAGGATGCAGCAAACGTCCTAAGTGTGAAAAATGGTCATCGGCCACCTTTTCAGTGATGTTGTAACTTCGAACGGTCGCTAAATGAACCGTTGTAAATCGAGGACTACCTGAATCCTGCTCCAAATCACCCAGTAAGCCTTGATGGCTGATTGGCAGAGGTCTCCCTATTTTTATCCAGCGTCTTAAACTCCCCCCCCCCTCCGCCTTTCCCACCCCAGTCCAAGCAGACAGGCTTATATACTGTATATATAATATTTATTTGCAGACAGGCTGCAAATGACCTCTGGAGTATGTATAAAACTCCAGAGGTCGTTTTGCAGCCTGAAGAATTAAAGCATTAATAAAGTTTGCATGCTTCCCCCCCCACCCCACCCTCTGTCGGAGCAGCCTGGGAAAAAATGAGCCTTTTTCTATTTTAGGAAAATCTTGATCCACTTAATATTCTGCAATTCCCAAGGGTGGGGTGGGGTGGGGGGGGCAGGAGAAGACCCAAAAGGGAAGGTGGCAATCCTGAGTAAATTCCACACACCCCCAGCCTCTTTCCGGCAATACCCCCTCCTCTTTTTTTCTATCGAAGAGAGAAAAGCTTTGAAACTGGGGAGTGGTCTCCTGCGATGGTGACTTTTCTTGACCTGCCTTAAGGAGCAGAGACGCCGGATTGCAAAATATTGAGACCTCCTGGCTTTACATGGGCTTAACCGGGATCATTTTGCTAACTGTCAAAAAAGGACTGGAATCCCCCTGCTCTGAGAACAATTTAATCCTGCCCCGAATTGATTCCGTATTACTCACCGACTGGGCTCAACTACTGGTTTCTCATTTAATGGCTCAGAGCAACATTCCTGAGCTGCAGAAAGAAGAATCAGGTTGCTAACTTATCCGCTCCGGCGGTTCACTTAACAGCCAGGGCATGAAAGGTCGTAAAATGGGACAAGTGTCTCACTTAACAACAGAAATGTTGGGCTGAATTGCGGTCGTAAGTCGAGGACTACCTGTTACAATAACACTTCAGGAAGCATCAACTGTAAGAGTAACTACCAATCGTCATCATCATTTAACGACCCCGTAATCCCTTGCGGGGCGGAGTCTGGACAACTGAATGGAGCTAGCTGAGTGTTTTACTGGCCGGATGCCTTTCCTGACGCCAGTACGGAGTTTAGTTCAGCAGATATATTCTCAGTGTGCCCAGAGAGAGAAATATCTGCCTCTACCTAGGATCGAACTCACAGCCTCCTGATTGTGAGAGCTCCACCACCTGTAAGAGTAACTACCAATGGTGTCAACAGATACAAAAACATTGCACTCGTGCCCTACACAGCATATGTTTCACTAATCAAAACAATTCGATTTTCTTTCCATTTATTCCAGAGGACGTGTTTCAGTCAGTGGCACAATCTGGGACAATTTGTTTGTCCAGGCTCAGAATCTAAACTAGACTGGCTAGTTTAATACTTGGATGGGAGACCACTCAGAAATCCCAGGGCCATAAACTAGTTTAGAAACTTGAAAAAAAAAAAAAAGAATTTCTGGAAACCATCATCTTGCTTCCAAGAAAAGTTACATGGGCACAACCTCAATCACTGGGAGTCAAGTTGAAGATGAAGCTTTTGTTTAAACCAGGGAGACTCCAAACATGGCGGTTTTAAGACTTGGGAACTTCAACTCCCAGAATTCCTCAGTCACCATTGTGTACACCAGGGGCCTCCAAACTTGGTAACTTTAAGACTTGAGGACTTCAATTCCCAGAATTCCTCAGCCATCACTGTGTACACCAGGAGCCTCCAAACTTGGTAACTTTAAGATTTTTGGACTTCAACTTTAAGACTTGTGGACTTCAATTCCCAGAATTCCTCAGCCTCCATTGTATACACGAGGGGCCTCCAAACTTTAAGACTTGGGAACTTCAACTCCCACAATTCCTCAGCCATCATTGTGTACACCAGAGGCCTCCAAACTTGGTAACTTTAAGACTTGAGGACTTCAACTCCCAGAATTCCTCAGCCACCATTGTGTACACCAGAGGCTTCCAATTTGGTAACTTTAAGACTTATGAACTTCAATTCCCAGAATTCTTCAGTCTCCATTGTATACACTAGGACAGGGGTGGGCAAATGTGGCTCTTTTACAACCTGTGGACTTCAACTCCCAGAATTCCTGAGACAGATTCTGGGAGTTGAAGTCCACAGGTTGTAAAAGAGCCACATTTGCCCACCCCTGCACTAGGGGCCTCCAAACTTTAAGACTTGAGGACTTCAATTCCCAGAATTCCTCAGCCTCCATTGTATACACTAGGGGCCACCACTTGAGGACTTCAATTCCCAGAATTCCTCAGCCATCATTGGTAATTTTAAGATTGGTAACTTTTAAGATTTTTCGACTTCAACTTTGAGGACTTCAACTCCCAGAATTCCTCAGCTACCATTGTCTACACCAGAGGCCTCCAAATTTGGTAACTTTAAGGCTTGTGAACTTCAATTCCCAGAATTCCTCAGTCTCCATTGTATACACTAGGGGCCACCACTTGAGGACTTCAATTCCCAGAATTCCTCAGCCATCATTGGTAACTTTAAGATTGGTAACTAAGATTTTTCGACTTCAACTTTGAGGACTTCAACTCCCAGAATTCCTCAGCTACCATTGTCTACACCAGAGGCCTCCAAATTTGGTAACTTTAAGACTTGAGGACTTCAATTCCCAGAATTCCTCAGCCTCCATTGTATACACTAGGGGCCACCACTTGAGGACTTCAATTCCCAGAATTCCTCAGCCATCATTGGTAATTTTAAGATTGGTAGCTTTTAAGATTTTTTGACTTCAACTTTGAGGACTTCAACTCCCAGAATTCCTCAGCCACCATTGTCTACACCAGAGGCCTCCAAATTTGGTAACTTTAAGACTTGTGAACTTCAATTCCCAGAATTCCTCAGCCATCATTGGTAACTTTAAGATTGATAAATTTAAGATTTTTCGACTTCAACTATGAGGACTTCAACTCCCAGAATTCCTCAGCCACCATTGTGTACACCAGGGGCCTCCAAACTTGGTAACTTTAAGACTTGTGAACTTCAATTCCCAGAATTCCTCAGCCATCATTGGTAACTTTAAGATTGATAAATTTAAGATTTTTCGACTTCAACTATGAGGACTTCAACTCCCAGAATTCCTCAGCCACCATTGTGTACACCAGGGGCCTCCAAACTTGGTAACTTTAAGACTTGTGAACTTCAATTCCCAGAATTCCTCAGTCATCATTCGTAACTTTAAGATTGGTAAGATTTGTGGACTTCAACTTTAAGACTTGTGGACTTCAATTCCCAGAATTCCTCAGCCAGCACGGCTGGCTGAGGAATGCTGGGAGTTGAAGTCCACAAGTCTTAAAGTTCCCAAGCTTGGAGGTTTAAACAAATGTTTGGGCCTTCCTCCAGGGAGTAAATTCAAGGCAATCTTGCAATTACAGGCGACTTTCTCCCCCCCAAAAAAACGGTCGCACCATTTTTCTTCTTTTCCTGGCCAAAGTCAGAAGACGGCGTCAAAAACTCCCACGCCTGACAGCGGAAGAACAGAAAGTCCTGTGATCTATCACTTCCATGGCCCTTTTCCTCTGAAAAAATCTCTCGCTTTGCTGTTTTCATGCCTGTTGACGAGTCAATTTTTCCCCCTTTTTAAATACTAAAAGGTAAGTATTGCCTTGACGTGCTGTGTTTAATTGCTTCGGCTGGTATATATATATATATATATATATATATATATATATATATATATATTTAAGTGGAAAAGCAGGCTGTATCTAGGCAGTAGAGTATTTTGATGATAGAAGAAAAATAAATAAATCAAGATAAGAGTCTGGTAACCCCTTCTCTAGCTATAAAAATATATATTAAAAAAGAGTTTTTGTACGGATGTGAGGATTGGATGAATGGACTACAAAATTCTTTTAAATATAAATTTTAATTTGTTTTAAATTATGGGGTATTTTAAATTCAGCCAAACTATTTAATTCGTTTTTAATCTATTTTAAATTTTTGTATTCATGTGTTTTATCTTGTGGCTGTTCACCGCCCTGAGTCCTTCGGGAGAAGGGCGGTATAGAAATTTAATAAAATAAATAAATAAATAAAATAAAGATCCTGTATTTTAATTAAATCGGAAAAGAGGCTACCAGGATCTATTCACTTTTTTCGATCCCGTTATAACTTCGAATGGTCACTAAATGAATTATTGGAAATTGAGTCTATACACACCCACATTCACACATAGTCCTCGGCTTACAACAATTCATTCAGTGACCATTCAAAGTTATAACAAGATTGAAAAAAGTGACTTATGACCCTTTTTCACACTTACGACCGTTGCAGCATCCCCCATGATCCCGTGATCAAAAAAATTCAGATGCTTGGCAACTGACTCACATTTATGACGGTTGCCGCATCCTGGAATCATGTGATTCCCCTTTTTGCGACCTTCTGACAAGCAAAGTCAAGGGGCAAGCCGGATTCACTTAACAACAGTGGTTCATTTAACAACCGCAGCAAGAGAGGTCGTAAAATGGGGCAAAACTCACTTAACAAATGTCTCACTCAGCAACGGAGATGTTGGGCTCGATTGCGGTCATAAGCCGAGGCCTTCCTGTATATATTTTTGGCACCACAAATCAACACAGCTCTTTCTTTACAACGCCGAAAAATGGTAAAATCTCTTAAGTTGAAAAAAGCTCATTTCGTTTCCGCCAGCTGAGTTGCAAAGATGAAGCTCTATCTTTCTTAGAAATGTTTATTAATCTTCCTTTTCCAAATAATAATAATAATAATAATAATAATAATAATAATAATAATAATAATAATAATAATAATAATAATAATAATAATAACTGAAGCACCTGGCAGCCAGAGCGACGGGCTCATTAGATGCAGTGAGAAAAAACAGAGCCAGTTCTCTTGGTGCCCTGGTGTGATAAATCACAAGCTGATGTGTACAGTCCTTGCACGCCCACCAACGAAGACCCACTTGGAGCAACAGAGGAGTAGGTGTGTGGATAAAAATCACCTACAGAAGGCATCAATATGCTTAGATCAAGGTTTCCCAGCCTTCCCATCTTTAAGAGGTGTGGACTTCATCTCCCAGAATCCCCCAGCCAGCAAGAGTAGACTTCAACTCCCAGAATCCCCCAGCAAGCATTGATGGATGTAAATTCTCAGAATTCCCCAGCCAGTAAGAGTGGACCTCAACTCCCAGAATCCCCCAGCCAGCCTATATGGACTTCAACTCCCAGAATCCCCCAGTCAGCAAGAGTGGACTTCAACACCCAGAATCCCCCAGCAAGCATTGATGGATGTCAATTCTCAGAATTTCCCAGCCAGTAAGAGTGGACCTCAACTCCTAGAATTCCCCGGCCAGCATGGGTAGACTTCAATTCCCAGAATCCCCTAGCAAGCATTGGTGGATGTCAATTCCCAGAATTCCCCAACCAGCAAGAATGGACTTCAACTCCCAGAATCCCCCAGCCAGCAGGGGTGGACCTCAATTCCCAGAATTCCCTAGCCAGCAAGAATGGACTTCAACTCCCAGAATCCCCCAGCAAGCATTGATGGATGTAAATTCTCAGAATTCCCCAGCCAGTAAGAGTGGACTTCAATTCCCAGAATCCCCCAGCCAGCAAGGGTGGACCTCAATTCCCAGAATTCCCTAGCCAGCAAGAATGGACTTCAACTCCCAGAATCCCCCAGCCAGCAGGGGCGGACCTCAATTCCCAGAATTCCCTAGCCAACATGAATGGACATCAGCTCCCAGAATTCCCTAGCCAACCTATATAGACTTCAACTTCCAGAATTCCCCATCTAGCACGAACGGACTTCAACGCACAGAATCCCCCAGCCAGAATTCTGGGAGTTGAAGTCCACCTATCTAAAAATCCAGAAACAATGATTTAGACTGATGAGTAACTGATGAGTAACTACTCATAAACATCCGGGGGACCTGGCCTGTACCCCCTCTGCATTTTCCATCGGGGTGGTAACTGTCATCTGTTTGACAGGGGTGGAAAAATGATTTTCTTCCTAAGGCACAAAGTATTCCCGGACTAAATCCACTTAATAAAGGCCGTAGCCTCTTTCATAAATTATTGTAAACTCAAGCGACGGGGAAAGAAAACAGTGCTTAAATTTAAATTGGAAACGCAGCCCTTTCGTTTGACACGCAATTTTTAGAACCTCCTGACAAAGTCGCCTTTACAATTCTTGGCCAGCCACTCCGTCTTTTGACAATTTTAGGAAACGGGAAAAGATAACAGTGTTTTTCAATGATGTTGGAAACAGGCTGATGTGTGTAATCCCATTTATCAAGCTCATGTCTTGGCACATAGAAAGCAATCTCCCGAAGACTTCTGGGAAATTCGTGGATTTGGGGCATTGTAGTCCTTTGACTTACAACAGCTCGTTTAAGGCCCATTTAACGTTACGACAGCGCTGCAAAAGGTGACTTATGACTATTTTTCCACACTTATAATGTTGCAGCCTTCCCTTGATCAAAATTCAAACCCTTGGCTCGTATTTATGACCGTCGCAGTGTCCTGGGGGTCATGTGATTTTTGTGACCTTCTGACAAGCAAAGTCAAAGGGGTAAGCCAGATTGTGTGACTGACTTAACAATGGCGGTCATTTGCTTAACGACTGTGGCAAGGAAGGTCGTAGAAGGGGGAAAAATTCACTTAACCGCTGTCTCGCTTAGCAACAAAAACGCGGGGCTCAATTGTGGTTGTAAGTCGAGGACTACCGGTACAGAAGTGGTTTGCCATCACTTAGTTGACACCCAATCACACCTGGTGGGCTTCTTAGCAGCATTTCCCCAGTATGGTGTCTTCTACCAGAATTCCTAACAATGCAAGCTGGGGAATTCTGGGATAGAATTTAACAGATGAACAGAGTTGGAAGGGACCTTGTAGGTCATCTAGTCCAACCCCCTGCCCGAGCAGGAGACCCTGTACCATTTCTGATCGATGGCAGTCCAGTCTCTTCTTGAAAGCCTCCAGGGATGAAGCTCCCACAACTTCCAAAGGCAACTTCTCTTCCATGGGTTGTTTGGTCTCACTGTCAGAAAATTCCTCCTTATTTCCAGGTTGAATCTCTCCTTGTTCAGTTTCCATCCATTATTCCTTGTCTGGCCTTCGGGTGCTTTGGAAAATAGCTTGACCCCCTTCCTCCTCTCTGTGGCAGCCCCTCAAATATTGGAAGATGCTATCCTGTCTCCCCTGGTCCTTCTCTTCACTAGACTAGCCATGCCCAGTTCCTGCAACCGTTCTTCGTATGTTTTAGCCTCCAGTCCCTTCATCATCCTGATTGCTCTTCTCTGCACTTTTTCTAGAGTCTCAACATCTTTTTTATAGTGTGGGGACCTAAACTGGATGAATTTCTTGAGAGGATGCCAATAATGCTACTTCCATGCTCCCGAGCCGGTATGCCCGTGCACATCCCAGGTTAAACAGAATACAGAACTATAGTTTGTCTGTTTCTGGTGCTTACAACCACTGAATTCATTTAATGAGCAATTAAATGAATTTACAATTTGGTAATTCACTTAATAACTGCGGTGACTCGCTTTGTGACCGTCGCAAAAACAGGGCTGAAAACCAGCATTTCCAGCAAAAATGCCCCATAGTGAACAATGGGTTCACTTAACAACTGCGGTGTTCGAAGTTCTGACGTCCAGCCCTCCAACCCCCTATTCATTCATTCGTTCATTCATTCATTCATTCAATTCATTCAATTTATTTAATTTCTATAGCCGCTTATCTCAGCAAACGAGTCTGGGTGGCTCACAATTCAGAAACATATATTACAATCAAAATCTTAAAAAACACCTTAAAGCAATGAAAAATATTAAAACATTTTTTAAAAAAAACATTAAAATATCTAATGTGGCAACCAATCGCTTAACATTTGCTTTACGACTGCTGCACAAAAAGTCGTAAAATCGGGTCACCCATGTTCCTAAATTTACAGGTAATCCTCCTTTGCAACCACAATCAGAACTGGCCATTCTATCATGAAGCGAAGCGGTCACTAAGTGAAACCACAGCTATGGTTACAATCTCACTTCAGCCTTCCTTTGCTTTATAGATGCCCAAAGGTCGTAAATGCGAGGCTTGGTTGCAAAGTTACTTTTTCAACACCGTCGTAACTGCAAATGGTCACTAAATGAGATAACTGCTAAACGAGGACAACTGGTAATTTCAAAGGTATAAACTTAAATAAGCCGCAAAGAACTCCTTCTGTAATTATACGACAACCTTCAAAAGCGCAGAGTCCTAAATTCTACAGTGCCTTTTAATCCAAGATGTGAGTTGGACTATTTATTTATCCATCCGTTTATTTATTTGTAGCCTGCCTTTTATTATTTTTAACAAATCGCCCAACTATTTCGTAGCCAAAAGGGCCGTTTCAATTTTAGAAACGTGACAGCCACACGAACCAATAACAGCTCCCTTCCTACGGATATGGTCTCAAGGAAATCCGACCAGATTTTGATTATTTTAACAAGGATTCATTTTACTGCGGTATAAGATTTACATTTGAGGCTGAATTATTATCTATAATCAACCACCGAGCATCAAATGGAGATTTGCAATGCAATTCGGGGCGCCGTTTCCTATCTAAAATGTGGATTTTTTAAAGGATGCACCGAGAATCACCAGTTTTGACAGATGGAAAACACCCACAGAACATGTGCAACTCTTCCTGTGGCCACCCAGCATCCATGAACACTAACCACAAATAGTTGTCAAATCAGCTTGTTCTGCAGATTTACTATGGGGTTTACGTTTCAACATATCAGAAGGATACACGGTTGAGGGGAAAAAATTATGTAAGCAAAACCTTAAGGTATCTATAGAAATTCTCAGTCATTCAACCTTGTCCCAAAAGTGTTTTTTTTTTTCAAAAGGCAACTGGACTTTTATTTATTTTTGCCTTGAAGAGGTTTCACTTCTCATCCCAGAGGCTTCATCCGTTCTGAATGAAGAACTTCACTTCTTTCAGAACGGATGAAGCTTCTTGGATGAGAAGCGAAACCTCTTCAAGCAACACCAAAGAAACTCCAGGATTCATTTTACTGCGGTATAAGATTTACATTTGAGGCTGAATTATTATCTATAATCAACCACCGAGCATCAAATGGAGATTTGCAATGCAATTCGGGGCGCCGTTTCCTATCTAAAATGTGGATTTTTTAAAGGATGCACCGAGAATCACCAGTTTTGACAGATGGAAAACACCCACAGAACATGTGCAACTCTTCCTGTGGCCACCCAGCATCCATGAACACTAACCACAAATAGTTGTCAAATCTGCTTGTTCTGCAGATTTACTATGGGGTTTACGTTTCAACATATCAGAAGGATACACGGTTGAGGGGAAAAAATTATGTAAGCAAAACCTTAACGTGTCTATAGAAATTCTCAGTCATTCAACCTTGTCCCAAAAGTGTTTTTTCTTTTTTTCCAAAAGGCAACTGGACTTTTATTTATTTTTGCCTTGAAGAGGTTTCACTTCTCATCCCAGAGGCTTCATCCATTCTGAATGAAGAACTTCACTTCTTTCAGAACGGATGAAGCTTCTTGGATGAGAAGCGAAACCTCTTCAAGCAACACCAAAGAAACTCCAGTGGCCCCTTGAAAAAGCATCTTGGGGACAAAACCTTAATAGTTGCATTGAATGCAGCACATCACAAAAAAGGTAGGAAGGACAATGCTCACACAACATCCAACTTACTAGCTGTCCTTAAAAATGGGCAGGCGTTTGTTTCATCCCGACCTTACTAGTAGAGAGTAGATTCAGGAAATAGCTGCGGTACAGATAGTAACCTTGACTTAGGACAATCGAACCCCAAATTTCTGTTGCTAAGCGTGACAGTTGTTAAGTGAACCCTGCCTCATTTTACAACCTTTCTGGCCACTGTTGTTAAGTGAATCACTGCAGTTGTTAAGTTAGTCACACAGTTGCTAAGTGAATCTGGCTTCCCCATTGACTTTGCTCGTCGGATGGTCGCAAAAGGGGATCACGTGACCCCGGGACACTGCGACCGTCATAAATACGAGTCAGTTCGCAAACATCTCAGTTTTGATCGTGTGACCATGGAGATGCTGCAGTGGTCATAAGCGTGAAAACTGATCACGTCACTTTTTTCATATCATTGTAACGGTCGCTACATTAATTGTTGTAAATCGAGGACTATTCTGTAAAGTTATCTCAGTCAAGAGCCAGAAATATCCACTTAGGTGTAGAAAAACCCAGCTTAAACCTTCAGAAAAGCAGCGCGTGTGCACACATATGCACAAACACACATACATGCACACAATCACACACACTAAACCCCAATCAATGCTAGAAACTTAAAAAAAAAAAAAAAAGAAAGGAAATTCACTGGCCCAAAGTCACCCAGCCGGCTTCCATGCCTAAGGTGGGACTAGAACTCACTGTCTCCTTGTGATTGGCCCAAAGTCACCCAGCTGGCTTCCATGGCTAAGGCGGGACTAGAACTCACGAGTCACCTGGAGATTGGTTCAAAGTCATTCAGCTGGCTTTCATGCCTAAGGCGGGACTAGAACTCACTGTCTCCTTGTGATTGGCCCAAAGTCACCCAGCTGGCTTCCATGGCTAAGGCGGGACTAGAACTCACGAGTCACCTGGAGATTGGTTCAAAGTCATTCAGCTGGCTTTCATGCCTAAGGCGGGACTAGAACTCACTGTCTCCTTGTGATTGGCCCAAAGTCACCCAGCTGGCTTCCATGGCTAAGGCGGGACTAGAACTCACGAGTCACCTGGAGATTGGTTCAAAGTCATTCAGCTGGCTTTCATGCCTAAGGCGGGACTAGAACTCACTGTCTCCTTGTGATTGGCCCAAAGTCACCCAGCAGGCTTCCATGGCTAAGGCGGGACTAGAACTCACGAGTCACCTGGAGATTGGTTCAAAGTCATTCAGCTGGCTTTCATGCCTAAGGCGGGACTAGAACTCACTGTCTCCTTGTGATTGGCCCAAAGTCACCCAGCTGGCTTTCATGCTTAATGTGGGACTAGAACTCACAAGTCACCTGGAGATTGGTTCAAAGTCATTCAGCTGGCTTTCATGCCTAAGGCGGGACTAGAACTCACTGTCTCCTTGTGATTGGCCCAAAGTCACCCAGCAGGCTTCCATGGCTAAGGCGGGACTAGAACTCACAGTCACCTTGTGATTGGCCCAAAGTCTCCCAGCACGCTTTCATGCCTAAGGCGGGACTAGAATTCCCCATCTCCTGCTGATTGGCCCCAGGTCACCCAGCTGGCTTTCATGCTTAATGTGGGACTAAAACTCACTGTCCCCCAGTTTCTAGCCTGGTGCCTTCACCAAATTGACTCTAGGTTAGTCTTTCTGCAACTGGCAAGCAACGGCAGGGAATCATTGCTGAATTTCATCCAAATTGTCAAATTAACGTCCAGTTCAGGCTGGACAAAGTAGTGCAAATCTTCCAATCGAATTCCAAAATGCTCTCTCTACCAGAAGTTAAACACACGGCGTCTTGTGGCTGCGGTGCCATCTTCCCAACGCATGCTAAAATTAATCCATTCCTCCTCTGCCCTTTGCTGGATCCCTGGCAAAACACTGAGTCAGCCCTGGAAGTGATGCCATTCACACAGGCTGTGTGTTACCCCGAATCAAGCACCAGTTGCCGAATTCCGGTGCAGCCAGAAAACGTTTTAAGGTGCTAAATTAATGAGGTTCTGCATTGTTCCTTTATAGAAAAGGATTTTAAACAGGCTGCCAAACCTCTTTGTTTTTTGTTTTTTTTTCTTCTTCCGATGATGATTAGGCTCCAGGAAAAATGACAACCAAAATAAAAATTAAATTAAAAAAATTAGAAAAATGACAACAAAGAGCAGGGATGAGCAAACTACAACCCCTGGACGACCTGGGGACTTCAACTCCCAGAATTCCTGAGCCAGCCACCATGCTGGCTGGCTCAGGAATTCTGGGAGTTGAAGTCCCCAGGTCGTCCAGTGGGCCGTAGTTGCCCACCCCCTGGCAAAGACGATGATGAGATGATGAAACAATGGAGAAACCTGGAAAAGACCCGGCTTCCTACAACCTATTTCAAAAATGATCCCTGCAGGGCACGAGGAACGAAGAGTGCCACGCCACTTCTGAACGACGTGGCAAAGAAAACCAGGTAAGAAAAAAAAAATCATCTAAGTGGAAGAAAGGATCTTTTTTGGGGAGACGCTCAAGTCCGACAATCCATGGATCCGGCACGGAGCTGGAATGGTTTCTCCGTCAGCCAGAAATCTAAAGATGGAGGCGTTTCCATCACCTGTGGCTTTTTGAACCTCAGGTAGCACTCGCACCTGACGGGAGTCCAAAGCCACGTCGTCCGGAGATGGTGACTGGCAGGGCCACGACAGGCCACCCATTATCCACGGGGAGGGGGGCTACTGTGCCGTGCTCTTCCCTTGTTGCTCTATCCCCTTTCCGCTATGCCAAGGGGACCCTCGAGTTCTCCAAGCTGCACTGAGCACATCGGACGCCCCGCGAGGCAAGTGGGTGGGACCCCCACCCGCAGGAAGCCCCCCCTTCGTGGTTACGACACCCTCTAAGCAATGCCACTGATTTCTGGCCCTGTCTCCTTCACCCACCCACCCACCCATCTGCCGAAGCCACCGTCACCTCAACCGTGCCATTCCGGATCGGGCTGTTCCGATTGCTGCAGCCGGCGCCGGTGGTCTTCTCCGTACCCTCCTCGCCGACCGAGGCAGGGGCGTTGAGCGCGGCGGGGTCGGCCACCTCCCCGAGTTCTCGCATGTCTTCCAAGGCGATGGTGAACTGGGCCAGCGTCCTGACCATTTGCAGCATGCGGCTTCCAGGGTGGGCTTGTCCGTTCCGAGAACAGCGCCGGCTGGCCGATGCACCTCCCGGATGGGTTGCCGCGGTACCTCCGTAACAATCGGGGACGGAGGGATGTCGCAAAGGGCGGGGGGGCCCTGCTCCCTCGCTCTCCCCTTCCTGGCTCCTGACGCCTCCTGTCTTCCTTGCGCCGCCGTGTCCAAATGCATCAATAGCGGATCGGTTGCTCCTGAGCAGGTGTATTGCCTCTTTACGGATTTTTTTTTCAGCTCGGCTGGGCTTCGGCTCGTGCCGGCGTCATCCAGAGCCGGAGAAAATGGATTGGTTGGGAGGGAAGCAGGGAATTGATAGAGAGAGAGAGAGGGAGGGGGGGTGGGTGTGGAGAGGGAGGGGGAGAGAAGAGAGGAAATGCAACCCAGGCTCTGTTTGCCATGGGAACCAACTCAAAGCACCCAACGATAAAACATAGCAGCCCACTCTGTTCTCTCTCGGCTGAGCCAACGGGTGCAGGATTAAACAGGGGGGAGGGTCCCGCCTGCTGGGCCATGGATTGCCAGGGGAAGAGGCTGAAGGAGGTTTTGCAGCTGGAGAAGCCGGGGCTGTTTGCGGTTTTCATTCCAGATGTGGGGTTTTTTTTCATCCCTGTAGCTCCGTAAGGAGAGGCTGGAAAATTATAGTTCTTTTTTTTTTTTTTTCTCAGCCAGCTAGCAATGGGAATTATAGTTCTCCAAGGGATCAAGGCGGGTGGAAGGGCACCATCAATTCTTCAGCAGAATTAACCGAGTGGGGAGGGACCTTCGAGGTCTTCTAGTCCAACCCCTTGCTCATGCAGGAGGCCTTCTACCATATGGACGAATGGCTTCTTCTTAAAAGCCTCCAGTGATGGAGCAACCACAACTTCTGGTGGCCAGCTGTTCCACTGGCTAATTGTACTCACTGTGAGGAAATTTCTCCTTAATTCCAGGTTGCTTCTCTCCTTGATTAGTTTCCATCCGTTGCTTCTTGTCCTGCCTTCTGGGTGCTTTAGAGAATAGGGGGACCCCCTTTTCTTTGTGGCACCCCTCAAATGTTGGAGCACTGCTATCATGTCACCCCTGGTCCTTCTCTTCATCAAACTAGACCTACCCAATGCATAGCCTTAGTCAGTGTTTAGTGACCGTTTGAAGTTACAACGGCAATGAAAAAGTGAATTCCCCCCACCCCCCATTTTTCACATCACCATTGTGGCATCTCCGGAATCATCTGATCAAAATTTGGGGGGCGCTTGCCAACTGTTTCATATTTACGACGGCTCCAATGTCCATATGACAACCTCATTGACTTTGCTTGTCAGAAGGTCGCTAAAAGGGGATCAGGTGACAAACCCCAACCCCCCCGCCCCCAGGATGCTGAACCCGTCATAAATACGAAGCAGTTGCCAAAAAGTCTGAATTTTGATCGGGTGCCCATGAGGATGCTGCAACCGTCGTTAAGTGTGAAAAACGGTCGTAAGTCCCTTTTTTCAGCGCCGTTAACTTCGAAACGGTCAACTAAATGAATCGTCGTAAATTGAGGATTTCCTAATCTTTGTGGGTAGGGTTTAAAAACTCAAATATAAGGCATTTGTTGCATTTTCCTCGGCTTGGCGTTTTCTTATTGAGATCTTGTTAAGAGCCTTGGTAGTACAGTGGTCTAAAGCACCCTGTTATTAAGACCAGCTGCCTGCAATTACTGCAAGTTGGAATCTCACCAGGCTCAAGGTTGACTCAGCCTTCCATCCTTTCTAAGGTAGGTAAATTGAGGACCCAGTTTGTGGGGGCCAATAAGCTGACTTTGTATAAATATATACAAAAGGATGAAGGCTATTGCTTAACGCATTGTAAGCCGCCCTGAGTCTCCGGAGAAGGGCGGCATATAAATCAAAATAATAAATAAATAAATAAATAAATAAATAAATAAATAAATAAATAAATAAATAAATAAATAAATAAATAAATAAATAAATAAATAAATAAATAAATAAATAAATAAATAAATCTGCAAAGAGCATGAAATACATTCCATTGGCCGGGTCGTGCAAATTATATGTTATTCTGCAATTCTTGGCATTAATATTTGGACAGCTTGAAAGCAAAATGCTAATTTTTTTTGCCAGGGGAGAGGGAGAAGTTAGATTTCGGTATTGCACATTAAACACTGAAAAGATATACAGCAGATTCTTACGCAATAAATGAATATTTCTCAACCTTTGCAACTTTAAGATGTGCGGACTTCAACTCCCAGAATTCTGGGAGTTTTTTTTAAAATTTATTTATTTCTCATAAACACATTTACACGTACAGTCATTTCCATCATTTTTCATTCATCTTTTCTTTTAACTTTCATTTTTAATTTTTACTTTTTCGGCGCTGCTCTTTTACCCTTTACTTTTACTCCAACTTTTCTTCTCCTCCTCCCCTTCTCTTCCTTCCTCTATCTTCTCCTACTTCCTTCGTTCTTTCTCTCCTTCTCTTTCCTACTTCCCTTTCTCTTCCCCCACTCCTCTCTTCTTCCCTTCTTCTAACCTTCTCCTCTACTCCTCTTTCCCCTCCCTTTTCTTCCTCTCCTTTTCCCTTTTCTCCTCTTCTCTCCTCTCCTCTCTTCCTCTCTCTCTACTCCTTCCTCTCTTCCCCTGTTGTTTCCCTTTTCAGTTCAATCTCAAGTGGTATTCGAGCAGCCCCGATTTTCTAATTATCTTTATTCTCATTTCAATATTATAAAAAGGTACGCAAACGATGAAATAAAAAATAAATAATAATTGAAGAGGGAATTCTGGGAGTTGAAGTCCGCACATCTTAAAGTTGCAAAGGTTGAAAAAAATTGAATTTAACCATTTTCAAAGGATTTCCCATATAAATTCCTGCCTGAATGATAACAACAATCCTGCGAGGGAAGTTACCTTTATGACCATCGAGCTAATTGTCGGACAGTTGTTCCAATGGGAAAGATTGCAGAGACAAAATTGAATTCGCACACTATGCTAAACCAGGTTGCGTTGAATAATTATAACATGGTTCATACAACATCCTCGGACATAAACCTTAGTTTCAAGCTGTAATCTTGGGGGGTTTTTTTTCAGCTGTAGTGATGGATGGCAAGGATTTAATCTAAAATCTTGCCATCGGTATGGATGCCTAGGGCTGAGCCAATCACTTTATTTACAGGTGGCCTTCCACTTACGACCATTCGCTTAGTGACGTTCAAACTTACACTGTAAAAAAGTGACAATTTCTCACTCTTAGGGACTTGTGGTCACTTAACAATGTAGGCTGGTGACCCCCAGGGGGAGGGCCTTCTCTGTGGGGGCACCTACCCTCTGGAATCAGCTGCCCCCAGAGATAAGGAGAATTCAAGACCTCGGTGCCTTCCGTCGTGCCCTTAAAACTTTCTTTTTCCAGCAAGCCGGGCTGGCTTAACATAACATTTTTTAAAAACATTTTTAACTGGTTTGTCATTTTAAATTGGGGCCAAATTAATATATATCCTTTTAATTGTTTTTAATGTTCGTGTTGTATGTTTTTAGCTGGCTGTACACCGCCCTGAGTCCCTCGAGAGAAGGTGCGGTATATAAATTCGAAATAAATTAAAAAAAATAAAATAAAAATAAACAACCGCATTACTAAATTATCAACTGCAACGATTCACTTAACAAACAAACGGCGGGAAAGGTCGTAAAAACGGGGCAAAACTCCCTTTTTTTTAAACAACTGTCTGGCTTAGCCGTGGAAGTTATGGGCACAACTGTGGTCGTAAGTCGAAGACTACCTGAAGCTGCATTGACAAATCTTCCTAGAGTCCAGCTGGGTGCCAGCAGAGATTTCAACTCCAGCATAGCTCAAGGCTGGGAATGATGGGCTTTGAAGCAGGGGTGCAATTCACTTATCTTCGCTACCGGCTCGCAATTGTGAGAGCACGTGCCTCTTCCGCGCATGCGCAGCGGATCAAAAACGGGACATGATGACGTCCGGGTCGGTGGGCGGAGCCTCTGGCCGCTGGCGCTACTGATTCGCCCGAGCCGGATATAACCAGCTGAATTTCACCCCTGGTTTAAAGCTCAGCACCTTACTAGACACCTGGTTATGCCTGCCTTTCTTGAGGACTAGTCTTTTTATTCTAAGATACGCTAAAAGGCAGTGTTTGGGTTAGGGCAGTGATGGCTAACTTTTTTGTCATCGTGTGCCAAAAGCGGGAAGGAGTATGGAGCGGTCTTGCACGTGTGTGCCCACACCCATAATTCTATGCGCCCCACCCTGTGCATGCGTATGCAACACACATACCCCGCGGTCCCCCGCTTTTGGCACGTGATGGCACACGTAGGCCCGATAGGCCTGTTTTTCGTTCACCCCAGGCTCCGGAGCCTTTCTAGGAGTCTGGGGAGGGTGAAAATGACCTTCCTGACTCCTCCAGAGGCTGGAAACAGCCCATTTGCTGACTTCCAGTGGGACCGGAAGGCCTGTTTTTTGCTCTCCCCAGGCTCCGGAGCCTTTCTAGGAGTCTGGGGAGGGTGAAAATGATCTTCCTGACTCCTCTGGAGGCTGGAAACAGCCCATTTGCTGACTTCCAGTGGGACCGGAAGGCCTGTTTTTTGCTCTCCCCAGGCTCCGGAGCCTTTCTAGGAGTCTGGGGAGGGTGAAAATGATCTTCCTGACTCCTCTGGAGGCTGGAAACAGCCCATTTGCTGACTTCCGGTGGGACCGGAAGGCCTGTTTTTTTGCTCTCCCCAGGCTCCAGAGCCTTTCTAGGAGCCTGGGGAGGGTGAAAATGACCTTCCTGACTCCTCCGGAGGCTGGAAACAGCCCATTTGCTGACTTCCGGTGGGACCGGAAGGCCTGTTTTTTTGCTCTCCCCAGGCTCCAGAGCCTTTCTAGGAGTCTGGGGAGGGTGAAAATGATCTTCCTGACTCCTCTGGAGGCTGGAAACAGCCCATTTGCTGACTTCCGGTGGGACCGGAAGGCCTGTTTTTTTGCTCTCCCCAGGCTCCAGAGCCTTTCTAGGAGCCTGGGGAGGGTGAAAATGACCTTCCTGACTCCTCCGGAGGCTGGAAACAGCCCATTTGCTGACTTCCGGTGGAACCGGAAGGCCTGTATTTTGCTCTCCCCAGGCTCCTAGAGCCTTTCTAGGAGCCTGGGGAGGGCAAAAACAGCCTTCCCCACCCCTCCGGAGGCCAGAAACAGCGTGTTTCCTGACTTCCAGTGGGCCCAGAGGGCCTGAAAATCAACCAGAGCTGAGCTCGCGTGCCCACCGATATGGCTCCACGTGCCACCTGTGGCACGCGTGCCGTAGGTTCACCATCACAGGATTAGGGTGTGATGGTTGTACGAACAGTGCTTGTAAACGGTCTTAAGTTAAGGACTACCAGTATTTCTGAATGCTGCTACCTAACCTTCCCTAACCTGCACCTTCCAGATTTCTGGCAACAGCAAATTCCCAGAATGCCCTACCTCGCATAGCGTGGAATCCTGGGAGTTGTAGTTCTAAGACACCTGGAAGCCACCGGGTGCTGCAAATCAGCGCCAAACCATCCATTTTTAAGCCTTCTCAGCCTTGTTCCACTAAGATTGGTTGGGAATTCTGAATTCCTAGAATTTCCCCTGTTGCAGCCCCCATATATCTGGAAGTGCTCTACAAATAGTCCTTGGTTTACAACAGCTCGCTTAGTGACCATTCAAAGTTACAACGAAACTGAATGAAAAAAGTAACTTACGGCCGTTTTTCAGAGTTACGACCTTCGCAGCATCCCCATGGTCACAAAACTCAGAGGCTTGGCAACCAGTTCACACTTATGACCGTTGTTGTGTCCCAGGGTCTGACTCATATTTATGACGGTCGCAGTGTCCCGGGGATCATGTGAATGCCTTTTGCGACCTTCTGATAAGCCAAGTCAAATGGGGGAAACCAGATTCACTTAACAACCGGGTTACTAACAGAACAAACCGCAGGAATTTCTTTAACCACTGAGGCAAAGGAAGGTCGTAAAAGGAGACAAAACCCACGTACCAAAATGCCTCCCTTCTTAACCACGTAAATTTTGGGCTCAGTTGTGGTCGTTACAAGTACTGGGGCAGGGAGTCTTCAACTTTAAGATTGGACTTAAATTCTGGACTTCATCCAGAATGCCCTAATCAACATGGGCGGACTTCAACTCCCAGAATTCCCCAGCCGGCCATTCTCCATGATGGCTGGGGAATGCTGGGAGTTGAAGTCCACAAAGCTTAAATCCTTGAATTGAGCCCGAATTGTGCCAATTGTGGGTATTTTATGGGTGGCCATGCCAGCCCAATCTTTTTTTTGAGGGGGGGGGGTGAGTAGGGGGAAACTTCTGCAGCCAAGCGAAGTAGCTTCTTCCTCCGTCACTTTTGGCTGCTGTCGGAGAGGAAATTTACTAGCTCTGGAGGCAGCTGGGCCAAAGACTGGTTGTCACATGGGGTTGTCATAGAAACCTGCCAATGTTTAATTGGGGTTAATTAACGAAGCAGGAGGCCAACGCTCTGGAGCTCAGGGAGCGCAGATGGCAAAAAGATTTTCCTTCCTTTCCAGAAGGCGGAATGGACTTTTTGGGGTGGGGTCTTCTTCTGAATTCTGGTTGTAAGGATGGCTCTTGGCGGGACGTTTCTGGACCTCCTTCTCTAACCTGGCTCTCGGAAGACGAGACGGAGGAGTAAGAATAGTTCTCGACTTACAACGGTTCCTTTAGTGGAGTGCTTCTCAACCTTGAAAGCGTGAAGATGGATCCACAGTTTGTTAGAACCAGAAAAGGGGCTCAAGAGCAAACATTTATTTTATTTTTTTTAAAAAAAATACTTTTTAAGACCCTAGAAAGAGTGTAGAGAATAGCAACAAAGATGATCAGGGGTCTGGAGGTTTAAAACGTACAACGAATGGCTAAAGGAGCTAGTTATATCTTGTGTCATGGCCCCATCATGTCATAACACGTCATAACATCTAGTTTAATGAAGAGGAGTACTAGGGGTGACATGTTAACGGTCTTCCGATGTTTGAGGGGCTTCTTCAAAGACAACCTATCCTCCAAAGCATCTGAAGGCAGGACAAGAAGCAACGGATGGAAACTAATCAAGGTCAGAAGCAATCTAGAAGGAAGGAGAAATTTCCTGACAGTGGGAACAATTAACCAGTGGAACGACTTGCCACCAGAAATTGTGGGGTTTTTTTTTAAAGAAGAGAATGGAAAGCCATTTGTCTGGAATGGTATGGGGTCTCCTGCCTGAGCAGGGGGTTGGACTAGAAGACCTCCGAGGTCCCTTCCGACTCTGTTATTCTAATTCTCCAAAGCACCTGAGGGCAGGACAAGAAGCAACAGAAGGAAACTAATCAAGGACAGAAGCAATCTGGAAGTAAGAAGAAATTTCCTGACAGTGAGGACAATTAACCAGTGGAACAGCTTGCCACCAGAAGTTGTGGGTGCTCCATCCCTGGAGGTTTTGTTTAAGAAGAGAATGGAAAGCCATTTGTTCAGGATGCACAAAGAGCACGGGGTTAGACTCGATGACCTCCAAGGCCCCATCCAGTCCTAGGATTCTATGGTACATCTTGCCCAATGCATCATAGATAGATGGGTAGACTCTATCACAAGCCCCACCTGGTCACCAAGCCGGCTTTGGTTGAAAACTTCCCAGGCTTCAAAGATATGTACGAACCGGGTTTCCCAGCTCAATTAAGATCTTTCATTTCAGAGGAATGCGGGAGCTGAAGGGATTAGAATGCGTTCCGAGCATTTTTATTGCTTATGCTTGTACTAGTGATTTGTTTGTCAACAAATTAATTAGCAAGGAAGAGCTTTTAATCGGAGGAAGCATTTCCCCAAAGCTTCCTCACATTCCTTCCTGCTTTCTTGTTACGCACTTCCCAGGACTAGCTATTTGAGTTTGGAGGGTTCCTTGGTGCTCGCTCTGTCTCTCTGAGCTGGCTTGTTTTCTTGCAGAAGTTTCATTACCCCAAACTAGGTAAGATCATCAGTGCTAGAAGAGCCTTGGTGGCGCAGCAGACTAAAGCCCTGTTAAGTAACACCAGCTGCCTGCAATTACTGCGAGTTCAAATCTCACCAGGCTCAAGGTTGACTCAGCCTTCCGTCCTTTCGAGGTAGGTAAAATGAGGACCCGGATTGTGGGGGCAATAAGCTGACTTTGTATAAAAAAAGAACACCGCTTGGGGGGGGGGGGCGAAAGCCCTACTAAGCAGGTGTATACAAAAGTATGAAGGCTATTGCTTAACGCATTGTAAGCCGCCCTGAGTCTCCGGAGAAGGGTGGCATATAAATCGAACCAATAAATCGAACCAATAAAAGGGAGGGGGGATTGTGGAGAAGGAGGGGGAGGAAGGGAGGGGGAGGAAGAGGAGGAGGAAGATGGCAGGAGGAGGAGGGGGGATTGTGGAGGAGGAGGATGGCAGGAGAAGAAGGAGGGGGAGTAAGGGAGGGGGAAGGTGGGAGGGAGGGGGAGGAGGAAGAGGAGGAGGAGGGGGACGGAAAGGCAGGAGGAGGAAGAAGAAGAGGAGGAGGAGGAGGAAGAGGAGTAGGAGGGGGGGAGGCTGTGGGGTCCTTGTTGCTCTCTGAGCTTGGTTGTTTACTTGAAGACATTTCATTACCCAACTAGGTAACATCATCAGTGCTAGAAGGGAGTGGGATTTGTGAAGGAAGAGGAAGAGGAAGAGGAGGAGGAGGAAGGCGGGAGGAGAAGAGGGAGGGGGAAGGCGGGAGGAGGAGGGAGTGGGAGGAGGAAGAAGAGGAGGAGGAGGAGGAGGAGGGGGAAGGCTGTGAATCCTTATTGCTCTCTGAACTTGCTGTTTTTCTTGCAGATGTTAGCACTGATGATGTTACCTAGTCAGGTAAATGAAACGTCTATAAGGAAGCCAGCAAGCTCAGAGCTTCAAGGACATTTTTCAACCCCCGACCTGCAAATATTCTCCTTTATTAATTTAAGTTTTCTGTAAAATGTTAAAACTCCAACACAGATAGTCCCCCACTTACAACAGTTCACTTAGTGACCACGGCACTGAAAAAAGTGACCATGTTTCACACTTACGACCATTGTAGCAACCCTATGGTCACATGATCAAAATTCAGAGGCTTGGCAACTGAGTCATATTTATGACGGACGCAGTGTCCCGGAGTCACGTGATTCCCCTTTTGCGACCTTCTGATAAACTAAGTCGACGGGTAAGCTGGTGGATTCACTTAACGACGGGGTTACTAACTTAATCACTCAACTGCTGTGATTCCCTGTGGGAAGACAGTCTGTAAAAAGGGGAAAAATTCACTTAACTGTTTTCTTAACAGCAGAAATTTGGGGCTCAATTGTGGTTATAAGTCGAGGACTACATGTACCCTCAAATTCTGGCATCTTCTTAGAATCACGGAAGGTTTTTGTCCCCTCATTTTTGCAGCTCTGTGGCGCTGCAAAAGGAAATGCTTGCAGTCTTTGGCTGCTGTTAAAACTGGGCCGCCCTATTTTTAGTCAAGTCGAAAGTATGGAGAGTTTATTTATAGAGTTTTCTTTGCAAACACAGTGAGTTTTGTGTTTTTTTTCCCTCTCTTCTTCTAAAGTCATCCTTCAAAAATGCGCATGAATTTAAAAACAAAATAAAACCCATCTTTCTCAGTAGTTTTGGTTTTTCTGGGTTTCCAAAAAGAGTTAAAGAGAAATAAATTCAAATGTTTCTCCCTGCCTCCCACCCCGAAACATTCACACCCACCAAGTTTGCATAATTTCCCCCCCACTCTTTTTTTTTTTTGCTTTAAAAAAAATAATAATAATCCAGGAATGCATGACACAGCATCTGCCCACCTCGCTAAGAAAGGTCAAAAGAGTGAGAAAGAAAATGAAAAATGGAAAGAAAGCTAGCCGGGATTCGTGGGTGGGTGGGTGGGATCGGGATGCAGCCGTGATAGTCTAAATAAAACCTGATTTAATTTAGACTATCGAAAGCATATAATATCAAAACAACAACAACAACAAAAAAGAGTGACGGGGAAATTGATAACTTGGCTTCCAAACAGCAAAGCCTCAATCAGCCCTTTATTCGGCTTACTGTTCCATCTCTGTGGACTTCAACTCCCATAATTCCCCAGGCAGAATGGGGGGGGGGGAATTTCAACTCAACTCCCAGAATTCCCTAGGCAGTTTGGGTAGACTTCATTTGCCAGAACTTTCCAGCTAGCATGAGTGGACTTCAACTCCCACAATTCCAAAGCCAGGACATGTAGACTTCAGTCCCCAGTCAGCATGTATGAACCAACCCCCAGAATTCCCTAGTCAGCAAGGATGGACTTCAACTCCCAGAATTCTCTAGTCAGCATGGACATAAACTCCCAGAATTCCCCAGTCAGTATGGACAGACTTCCCAGAATTCCCTAGTCAGCATGGACATAAACTCCCAGAATTCCCTAATCAGCAAGGATGGACTTCAACTCCCAGAATTCCCTAGTCAGCATGGACATAAACTCCCAGAATTCCCCAGTCAGCATGGACATAAACTCCCAGAATTCCTCAGTCAGTATGGACAGACTTCAACTTATATATGTACATTATGTATTTTATAATTTTAATTGATTGTTTTATTGTTGTGAGCCGCCCTAAGTCTTTGGAGATAGGGCGGCATATACATTTTATTAATAAATAAAATAAATAAATAAATAAACTCCCTAGTCAGCACGGACATAAACTCCCAGAATTCCCCAATCAGCATGGATGGACTTCAACTCCCAGAATTCCTAGTCAGCATGGATTTCAACCCCCAGGATTGACCAGTCAGCAAGGATGGACTTCAACTCCCAGAATTCCCCAGTCAGCATGGATGGACCTCATCTCCCAGGATTCCCTAGTCAGCAAGGATGTAAACTCCCAGGATTCCCCAGCCAACCAAAAAAATACCCTAAGCCCGCGATGGCGAACCTATGGCATGGGTGCCACAGGTGGCACGCGGAACTGTATCTGTGGGCACGCGAGTGTTGCCCTACTCAGCTCCAGCTAATTTTCGGGCCTTCCAGGCCCAGCTGAAGTCGGGAAATGGGCTGTTTCCGGCCTCTGGAAGGCCTCCCGGGTGGGGGAGGGAAGGCCGTTTTTGCCCTCCCCAGGCTCCAAGAAAGACTCTGGAGCCTGGGGAGGGCAGAAAACAGGCCTACCGGGCCTACCGGGCCCACCGTGCCATCACGTGCCAAAAGTGGGGGTGGCGCGGGGGGGTCACGTGTGCATGTGTGGAGGGTGGGGCACATTGAATTATGGGTATGGGCACATGCATGCGTGAACCCCCCGCATGATCTCCACTTTTGGCACACGACAGCCAAAAGGTTAGCCATCACTGCCCTAAGCAATCATGTCTGCTTTTTTACCTCACTTTATTCTAAGTCCTTTCAAACTCCATCAACAGGTGTTCCTCCATTCGAACTCAGCTCAACTCTCAACAGCCCAAGGCACCTTTCACACGACGATACTCTCGTTGTACAGGTAGCCCCTGACTTACGATCACAATTTCTGTTGCTAAGCGAGACAGTGGGTTAGAGTGACTAAGGGTTGGGCTCAGCTGTGCAACAGATGAGAGGAAAATAAATTCGTTGATTTGCAGTGAGTATCGACTGCAAGATTTTCTTAAAATAGACATTTTTATTTTGTTTCCATCTTAAAAAGAGATTTTCAAGCTGTTCTTCATTCTTGCAAATACAGAGAGTCCTCAACTTATGACCACAATTGACCCCCAACATTTGTTACCCAGGGAGGCATATGGTAAATTAATTTTGCTCCATTTTATGACCTTTCGTGCCACGGTTGTTAAGTGAACTGCTGCAGCTGTTTAGTAACACGGTCGTTAAGTGAATCCAGCTCCCCCCCACTGACTTTACTTGTCAGAAGGTCACAAAAGCTGGTCATGTGACCTTGGGACCGTCATAAATGTGAGTCAGTTGCCAAGCCTGAATTTTGATCATGTTACAATGGAGATATGGCAACTGTCGTAAGTGTGAAAAACGGTCATAGGTCACTTTTTTCCCAGTGCCGTTGCAACTTTGAACGGTCGCTAAATGAACTGTTGTAAGTCGAGGACTACCTGCGCTTCCCTCCCCACCACTGCCACTTTAAAAACATCTAAATCTCTCTTTTCCAGAGATTAATTCTCTTCTTGCTATAATCACCACGTTTTGGTAAACAAGAGAGAGTGAAAGAAACCGTGCTAAAGCCGAAACTGGCACTTCTCCACGGTAAGGGGGTGGGAGGCGAGGAGGGGGGAGAGAATGACTCAGAAGAAGGAAAAAGTTATTTATGAAGAGATATGGAAAGGAGGGTTTGGAAGCATAAAAGCTCGGGTGCAGAGGTGGGAAATTATGGCCCTTTCATGACTCCGTGGACTTCAACTCCCAGAATCCCTCAGCCAGCATGAGGAACTATGGCCCTTTTATGACTTATGGACTTCAACTCCCAGAATCCCTCAGCCAGCATGAGGAACTATGGCCCCTTTATGACTTGTGGACTTCAACTCCCAGAATTCCTGAGCCAGCATGGGGAACTGCAGCCCCTTTATGACTTGTGGACTTCAACTCCCAGAATCCCTCAGCCAGCATGAGGAACTGCGGCCCCTTTATGACTTATGGACTTCAACTCCCAGAATCCCTCAGCCAGCATGAGGAACTATGGCCCCTTTATGACTTGTGGACTTCAACTCCCAGAATTCCTGAGCCAGCATGGGGAACTGCGGCCCCTTTATGACTTATGGACTTCAATTCCCAGAATCCCTCAGCCAGCATGAGGAACTATGGCCCTTTTATGATTTGTGGACTTCAACTCCCAGAATTCCTGAGCCAGCATGAGGAACTATGGCCCTTTTATGACTTATGGACTTCAACTCCCAGAATTCCTGAGCCAGCATGAGGAACTACGGCCCCTTTATGACTTATGGACTTCAACTCCCAGAATTCCTGAGCCAGCATGGGGAACTAAGGGCCCTTTATGACTTATGGACTTCAACTCCCAGAATTCCTGAGCCAGCATGAGGAACTGCAGCCCTTTTATGATTTGTGGTCTTCAACTCCCAGAATTCCTGAGCCAGCATGGGGAACTGCAGCCCCTTTATGACTTATGGACTTCAACTCCCAGAATCCCTCAGCCAGCCATGTTGGCTCAGGAATTCTGGGAGTTGAAGTCCACAAGTCATAAAGTTACCAGTTAACCACCCCTGCTCAGTTGAAGCTCAGGTGAGCTACAACCTCAACATTTCTTGGCCAAACATCAACTAAGGACTTTCTTGCACCTGTCATGCAAAGGAAAATGTTTTATTTATTAGATTTATATCCTGCTTTTTTTTCTTAAATGACCACCAGTATTTCCTCCTTCTCTTAGCTCCCCATAACAACCCTATAAGGTAGGATGGGCTGGATGAGAGGGAATCTTGCAATCCACACTGGGGTCCCGGCGTCGATCTCAGGCGAGCAGAGACCCCGTCGTTGGAAGGTTTCGCCGCTGTTTCGATGGGTGCCAAAAAAAGGGATCCGTTCCGCCTGCATTGGCCGAGCCACGTCTCTCCAAAGCCAGATTTCAAAGTCGGATTTTGCAACCTCGTTCCTGCCTGCTTGCCAAAAAATCCTCCCTGCTCGTCGGCACATTTTTGCACACGGTAATAGTTGTGGGCCAGCTTAGAATAGAATAACAGAGTTGGAAGGGACCTTGGAGGTCTTCTAGTCCAACCCCCTGCTTAGGCAGGAAACCCTACACCACTTCAGGTTATTTAACATCTCCTTAAAAACTTCCAGTATTGGAGCATTCACAACTTCTGGAGGAAAGTTGTTCCACTGATTAATTGTCCTCACTGTCAGGAAATTTCTCCTTAGTTCTAAGTTGCTTCTCTCCTTGATTAGTTTCCATTCATTGCTTCTTGTCCTGCCTTCAGGGGCTTTGGAGAAGAGCTTGACTCCCTCTTCTTTGGGGCAGCCCCTGAGATATTGGAAGACTGCTATCATGTCTCCCTGGTCCTTCTTTTCACCAGACTAGATATATACCCAATTCAATTCACTTCACCTTCTCTCCTTGAGAAGGCTCCTTTCCAAAGACTCCTTGTGTAAGAACCAGAAGGGGTTGGCCTTGGCCAGTTGTTCAGCTGCTCCACAGCTGCATTCAGCCCCTCTCCGCGCTCAGCCAGGGTCACCGAGAATACTGGGAATTAAGCTGATCCGTATCTGGATGGCCTCGGCTCTCCACATCCTCTCCAAGCCTCAAAAGCCACCAGGAACTCTGCAGGAAGCTCACACGGCCACCTCCATTCTGACAGCTGGGAGAAGTTAGGGACAATCTCTGCGGGAGATGGTCTTCTTTGTTTTCCCAACTAATGGTAGTCCTCAACTTAGGACCACGATTCAGGCCAACGTTTCTGTGGCTAAGCAAGTACGTTCTGCCCTATTTGGAATGGAATGGAATACAGAAAAGAATAGAAAATAGGACAGAACAGAACAGAATACAAAATAGAAGGGAAGGGAAGGGAAGGGAAGGGAAGGGAAGGGAAGGGAAGGGAAGAGAAGAGAAGAGAAGAGAAGAGAAGAGAAGAGAAGAGAAGAGAAGAGAAGAGAAGAGAAGAGAAGAGAAGAGAAGAGAAGAGAAGAGAATGAAATAGGAATAGAATAGAATAGAATAGAATAGAAGGAGGAGGAGGAGAAGAAAGAAGAAGGAATAGAATAGAATAGAATAGAATAGAATAGAATAGAATAGAATAGAATAGAATAGAATAGAATAGAATAGAATAGAATAGAATAGAATAGAATAGAATAGAATAGAATGAGAGAAATAATAGGAATGGAATGGAATGGAATGGAATGGAATGGAATAGAATAGAATAGAATAGAATAGAATAGAATAGAATAGAATAGAATAGAATAGAATAGAATAGAATAGAATAGAATAGAATAGAATAACAGAGTTGGAAGGGACCTTGGAGATCTTCTAGTCCAACCCCCTGGCTTATCCAGGAAACCCTATACCACTTCAGACAAATGGTTATCCAATCTCTTCTTTAAAATTTCCAGTGTTGGAGCATTCACAACTTCTGGTGGCAAGTTGTTCCACTGATTAATTGTCCTCACTGTCAGGAAATTTCTCCTTAGTTCCAAGGTTGCTTCTCTCCTTGATTAGTTTCCATCCGTTGCTTCTTCTCCTGCCTTCAGGTGCTTTGGAGAATAGCTTGACTCCCTCTTCTTTGGGGCAACTCCTGAGATATTGGAACATTGCTATCCTGTCACCCCTGGTCCTTCTTTTCATTAAACTAGACATACCCAGTTCCTGCATCTGTTCTTCATATGTTTTAGCCTCCTGTCCCCTAATCATCTTGGTTGCTCTTCTCTGCACTCTTTCTAGAGTCCCAACATCTTTTTTACATCGTGGCGACCAAAACTGGATGCCGTATTCTAAGTGTGGCCTTATTGAGGCCTTATAAAGTGGCATTAACACTTCACGTAATCTTGATTCTGATTCTGAAATAATGAACAGCTAACCTGAAGCCCCTCTCAGAAGTAAATTCGCCATTTCTTTTTATTATTATTATTTTCATTTTGCAGATGTTTGCATTTGGGAGGTCTTCTCTCTGCCTAAGGCCGCTATCAGCTTACCACGTCATGCAAATAAACCGATTATTTTCAGGGACAAATTTTTGCGGTCAGCTAAAATATTCGGTGGTCTGGAGATTATTATGGGAGAGCCACCCCTCCATCCGAGTTTCAAACTTCACAGCCGAAATATCCAAACAACCACTTGGGTCAAGAAGGATTCAAAATGCAATAATAAAATGCTACTTCTAAAGGGAGGCCAAGAATTCGAGATAAAGGATTTTGCTCCCAAGAGAGGCTTTTCTTAGCGACCAGGATTTGATCTGAAATAATGTTGGGCTTTTTCAAGGATTTTTCTCCTTTTGCTGCTTAACTAAACTAAACAAAATGCTTCCGATAAAATCACCCCTTGGACTATAGGTAGTCCTCGACTTATGACCACAATGGAGCCCAAAATGTATGTTGCTAAGTGAGAAATTGGTTCAGTGAGTTTTGGTCCGTTTTATGGCAGTTTCTAAGTGAATCACTGCAGTTGATAAGTGAGAAACAGGGTCGTTAAGCGAATCCGGTTTTCCCCACTGAATTTGCTTGTCAGAAGGTCGCAAAAAGGGATCACATGACAACCGTCATAAATGTGGGTTGGTTGTCAAGCATCCGAATGACCTTGGGGGGATGCTGGGGATCCCCCTATGGGGATGCTGCAGCGGGCATAAGTGTGAAAAAGGATCATAAGTCACTTTTTTCAGGACTGTTGTAATTTCGAACGGTCACTGTTGTAAATCGAGGACTACCTGTATACGCTGGCCTCACCCGGCTTTTGACCGTGTGACCTTGAGGGATGCTGCAACGGTCATAAGTGCGAGAACCGGTGGTAAAATTAGTTGTTTTTCCAATTCTGTTGTAACTTCGAAGTAGTTGCAAAAGGAACATTGTAAGTTGAGGACTTCTTGGACATTTAGGGACGTTGGGTTTGTCCACTGTAATCAAATTTATTAATTTATCCTGAAAAATGTCCAGTGTTAATTTCCCTGATGAAATAGCAGGACACCCAAAAATATACATATGGAAACCTTTAGCTCAGTGTTTCTCAATCTCAGCGAGTTGAAGACCTGTGGACTTCAACTCCCAGAATTCCCCAGCCAGCTAAGCTGCTTTAGCTGATTCGATGCAAGGCCCCAGCCTGTTGTGAAAGATGTTTTTATTATGATTTGTGGTTGCACAACGCACTTAGCCAGATCATCGAAGGATTTTTTTTCCAGGTGCATTAAAACAAATAAACCTGTTTTGTTTTTTACTCCGCCAGCTTTTATTTATTATTTATTTTTAGGAAGGTTCAATCTGTGTCTTTCTGTGTGATTTTTAGAGCGCAGCGAGTAAGAAAATAAGTGGATTTAGAGAGGAAGTAAAGCGTGACTTTTCGTTCCCCGCTCGAACAGCAGGGAAAAGCAAGTGACTTACGACCGTTTTTTTTTCACACTTATGACCGTTGCACAGCATCAAGTGGACGCTTGGAAACTGGCATGGACTCAGGACGGTTGCAGTGTCCTGATCCCTTTTTGCGACCTCCTGACAAGCAAAAAAAAAATTATTTACTACTAATTAATTATTCGGATTAAATTACGATTTTATTGTACTTGTTTCTTAACTTGCGTTTGCCGCCCTGAGTCCTTCGGGAGAATGGCGGCATATAAATAAAATACATGTCATAAAATAAATAAATAAATAAAATCGACGGGGGAAGACAGATTCACGTCACAACGGTGTGACTAGCTTCACGACGGAGGCGATTCGCTTAACCACGCGTGGCAAGAAAGGTCGTAAAATGGGGTAAAAAATCCACTTAACGGTGGCAAGAAAACGGGGCAAAACCTCCACTATCTTGCTTAGCAACGAGCAGTGTTGACTGAGGTCGTAAACCGAGGATAGCTTAATATAAGCCTTTTTTTTTTAAAGAGAAACACTGCAGTAGAAAGTGGTTTTCTTTAATGCTGTATCGAAGTTACACAGGTTAATTATTTTCTTTAAAAAAGCAGAGCAGGCATTCCCTTCTTCCCCTCTCTGGCACACACACCCAGTTCTTCTGTGCCACACATCTGGCTGCATCTGGCTCCCCTGGCAGAGAATTTCGGCTATTTTTCTAGCTCCCACCCCAAATTCTCACCCCACCCTCCCCGTCTGGCATACCAACCGATTTCTGGAATGGGATTACAGGAGTCCTTCCCTCCCCACTAGCTGCCATTTTCCCCCCCCCGAGGACAGATCGTGCCATATCGTTTTTCGTTTTCTCTTCTTGCTGTCGGCTGCGAAGGGTTGCGACAGCACCTCTGCAATTGTGTGCGTGTCATGTCAAGCTCTGGCTGTGTTCTCAGGGTTTAATTTAAAGGGGGGGGGGGGGGGGAAAAACCCAGGCTCTCTTTGAAAGCTGCACACATTCTTTCCTCTTAAAATCAGTGTTTCCTGGAAACTTGAAGATGTGTGGACTACAACTCCCAGAATTCTCCAGCTGGCATGGCCGGTGTGGGATTCTGGGAGTTGAAGTCCGCATGTGCTGGCTAGGGAATTCTGGGAGTTTACGTCTGTGCTGACTAGGGAATTCTGGGAGTTGAAGTCCATGCTGATTGGGGAATTCTGGGAGTTTACGTCTGTGCTGACTGGGGAATTCTGGGAGTTGAAGTCCGTGCTGATTGGGGAATTCTGGGAGTTTACGTCTGTGCTGACTAGGGAATTCTGGGAGTTGAAGTCCATGCTGACTGGGGAATTCTGGGAGTTGAAGTCCATGCTGACTAGGGAATTCTGGGAGTTTATGTTTGTGCTGACTAGGGAATTCTGAGAGTTTACGTTTGTGTTGACTAGGGAATTTTGGGAGTTTACATTTGTGCTGACTAGGGAATTCTGGGAGTTGAAGTCCATGCTGACTAGGGAATTCTGGGAGTTGAAGTCCATGCTGACTAGGGAATTCTGGGAGTTGAAGTCCATGCTGATTGGGGAATCCTGGGAGTTGAAGTCCATGCTGACTAGGGAATCCTGGGAGTTGAAGTCCATGCTGACTAGGGAATCCTGGGAGTTGAAGTCCATGCTGATTGGGGAATCCTGGGAGTTGAAGTCCATGCTGACTAGGGAATTCTGGGAGTTGAAGTCCATGCTGACTAGGGAATTCTGGGAGTTGAAGTCCATGCTGATTGGGGAATTCTGGGAGTTGAAGTCCATGCTGATTGGGGAATTCTGGGAGTTTACGTCTGTGCTGACTAGGGAATTCTGGGAGTTGAAGTCCATGCTGATTGGGGAATTCTGGGAGTTTACGTCTGTGCTGACTAGGGAATTCTGGGAGTTGAAGTCCATGCTGATTGGGGAATTCTGGGAGTTTACGTCTGTGCTGACTAGGGAATTCTGGGAGTTGAAGTCCATGCTGATTGGGGAATTCTGGGAGTTTACGTCTGTGCTGACTAGGGAATTCTGGGAGTTGAAGTCCATGCTGATTGGGGAATTCTGGGAGTTGAAGTCCATGCTGATTGGGGAATTCTGGGAGTTGAAGTCCATGCTGACTAGGGAATTCTGGGAGTTGAAGTCCATGCTGACTGGGGAATTCTGGGAGTTGAAATCTGCATGTAGTGGCTGGAGAATTCTGGGAGTTGAACTGTACTGGCTGGGGAATTCTGGAAGTTGAAGTCTACACATCTTAAAGTCGCCAAGCTTGAGAACACAGTTCTAAATAAAAGTACTGCCCTCAGGAAAAATGCACTCTGCTTATGCACAGAGACTCTCTTTCCCCTCCCTCCTTTTTTAAAGGGGCTGTTTTGCTACCAAACAGACATGGTTCTCCTGTCTTGGATATGTACCCTACACTCCGCTGCCAAAATGTCATTTTTGTTTGAGAGAACAAGAACATTAATTGTCCAGGGACCAGGGATGAACTGGAAGGATTAATTTAATTTTTTTGATTATCTGCCACCGAGTCTCTGGGGACTTTTAGCAAGACCACGTCCATCAATGCTCTCCGTGAAATTTAATTTTAAGTGAATCTAAATCGAGTTTAAAGCTCATTTTGGTTTTCCAAAGTGGGAACTGGGTATGGCTAGTTTCGAGAAAAGAAGAATTAGGGGTGACATGATAGCAATATGCCAATATTTGAGGAGCTGCCACAAAGAAGAAGGGGTCAACTTATTCTCCAAAGCACCAGAAGGCAAGACAAGAAACAACGGATGGAAACTAAGCAACCTGGAATTAAGGAGAAACTTCCTAACAGGGAGGACAATTAACCAGTGGAACTACTTGCCACCAGAAGTTGTGGCTTCTCCATCATTGGAGGCTTTTAAGAAATGGTTGGACAGCCACTATGTCTGAAATGGTAGAGGGTCTCCTACTTGAGCAGGGGGTTGGACTAAATGACCTCCAAGGTGCCTTAGAGGTGCCTTCCAGCTCTGATTAAAGCAGCCATCCAGCCACAGCAAAATTCCATCCTAATTCAAAGCAATTAGTAAATTATTGGGGGAGGAGGGGGGGAGAGAGAAAGGCACCACCTCTTCCCAAATTCAGGAGTTTGGAGCTTTCTAGCTGCTTTGCTCTTCACCTGGGTAGAACAAACAGGTCTTTGGAGAGACAAAGCATGCCAGCAGTGAAGGAGAATGAGCAGGGGAGGAGAAGAAGAAGGAGGAGGGGAGGAGGAGGAGAAGGAGAGAAGGAAGAGGAGGAGGAGGGGAGGAGAAGGAGGAAGAGGAGGAGGGAAGGAGGAGGAGGAGGAGGAGGAAGGAGAGGAAGAGGAGGAGAGGGAGAAGAAGGAGGAAGAGGTGGAGGAGAAGGAGGAGAAGGAGGAAGGAGAGGAAGAGAGGAGAGGGAGAAGAAGGAGGAGAGGAGGAGGAGGAGGAGGGAAGGAGGAGGAGGAGGAGGAGGGGAGGAGGAGGAGGAGGGGAGGAGGAGGAGGGGAGGAGAAGGAGGAAGAGGAGGAGGGAAGGAGGAGGAGGAGGAGGAGGAAGGAGAGGAAGAGGAGGAGAGGGAGAAGAAGGAGGAAGAGGTGGAGGAGAAGGAGGAGAAGGAGGAAGGAGAGGAAGAGAGGAGAGGGAGAAGAAGGAGGAGAGGAGGAGGAGGAGGAGGGAAGGAGGAGGAGGAGGAGGAGGGGAGGAGGAGGAGGAGGGGAGGAGGAGGAGGGGAGGAGAAGGAAGAGGAGGAGGAGGGGAGGAGGAGGAGGAAGGAGAGGAAGAGGAGGAGAGGGAGGAGGAGGAAGAGGAGGAGGAGGAGAAGGAGGGAAGGAGGCGGAGGAGGAGAAGGCGGAAGAGGAGGAGGGGAGGAGGAGGAGGAGGAAGGAGAGGAAGAGAAGAGGAGAGGGAGAAAAAGGAGGAAGAGGAGGAGGAGAGGAGGAGAAGGAGGAAGAGGAGGAGGGGAGGAAGAGGAGGAGGGGAGGAAGAGGAGGAGGATGGAGAGGGAGAGAAGAGGAGAGGGAGAAGAAGAAGGAAGAGGAGAGGAGGAGAAGAAGGAGGAGGAGAGGAGGAGGAGAAGGAGAAGGAGGGAAGGAGGAGGAGGGGAGGAGAAGGCGGAAGAGGAGGAGGGGAGGAGGAGGAGGAGAAGGAGGAGGAGGAAGGAGAGGAAGAGAAGAGGAGAGGGAGAAAAAGGAGGAAGAGGAGGAGGAGGAGAGGAGGAGAAGGAGGAGGGGAGGAGGAGGACGGAGAGGGAGAGAAGAGGAGAGGGAGAAGGAGGAGGAAGAGAAGGAGAGGAGGAGAAGAAGAAGGAAGAGGAGAGGAGGAGGAGAAGGAGAAGGAAGAAGAGGAGGAGGGGAGGAGGAGGAGAAGGAGGAGGGGAGGAGAGGGAGGAGGAGAAAGAGGAGGAGGAGAAGGAGAGAGGGAAAAGGATGTACTGCGCACCTACACCTTTGTACCTGGAACTTCTCTGCTGTGGAAGTCCCTCTCGCCCCTGCTCCGTGGGGAGGTCCCACGTCCCACCCCACGGCCGACCATGTCCTGCTGCCCACGGAGGCCCATTTCCTGCTGCCCGCCTTCGTCCTGTCCATTTCCCATGGGGGGAGGAGAAGCCCTCCAAGGCGCAACCTCTGGAAAAGGGAAGGCGAGCATAAATCAGAGGCTCTGTGATTCGGTGCCACTTGAGTTTCTAAGAATACCCCACTGTTTATCCTCAGCCCTTGGGCCGCTGATGTTTGCTTTCAACTCCTCCGGGTTTTGTTCCCAGGCTCCAAAGCGGCGGCTGGTCCTTTTCCCAACACAGACGGGACACGGAGGCAGCGAGCGAGCGAGCGAGCGGGGAGAATGTCCTGGCAGGAAAAGACAGGAAGGAGGAGAAGAGGGGAGAGGAGAAAGAGGAGAGGATGGGAAGAGGAGCAGAAGGAGGAGGGGGAGGAGGAGAAGGGGAGGAGGAGAAGGAGGAGGAGTTGGGGAGGAGAAAGAGGGGGAGGAGTCGGAGTCTGGGAGTCTTTGGACCAATTACCAGGAGACTGGGAGTTCTAGTCCTGCCTTAGGCGTGAAAACCACCTGGGTGTTTGAGGCCAATCACCAGGAGACTGGGAGTTCTAGTCCCGCCTTAGGCATGAATGCTGTCTGGGAGTCTTTGGACCAATCACCAGGAGACTGGGAGTTCTAGTCCCGCCTTAGGCGTGAAAACCACCTGGGTGTTTGGGGCCAATCATCACGAGATTGTGAGTTCTAGTTCCGCTTTAGGCATGAATGCTGTCCGGGAGTCTTTGGACCAATCACCAGGAGACTGGGAGTTCTAGTCCCGCCTTAGGCGTGAAAACCACCTGGGTGTTTGGGGCCAATCACCAGGAGACTGGGAGTTCTAGTTCCCCCTAAGGCATGAATGCTGTCCGGGAGTCTTTGGACCAATTACCAGGAGACTGGGAGTTCTAGTCCTGCCTTAGGCATGAATGCTGTCTGGGAGTCTTTGGACCAATTACCAGGAGACTGGGAGTTCTAGTCCTGCCTTAGGCATGAATGCTGTCCGGGAGTCTTTGGACCAATTACCAGGAGACTGGGAGTTCTAGTTCCCCCTAAGGCATGAATGCTGTCTGGGAGTCTTTGGACCAATCACCAGGAGACTGGGAGTTCTAGTCCCGCCTTAGGCATGAATGCTGTCTGGGAGTCTTTGGACCAATTACCAGGAGACTGGGAGTTCTAGTCCTGCCTTAGGCATGAAAACTACCTGGGTGTTTGGGGCCAATCATCAGGATATTGTGAGTTCTAGTTCCGCTTTAGGCATGAATGCTGTCCGGGAGTCTTTGGACCAATCACCAGGAGACTGGGAGTTCTAGTCCTGCCTTAGGCAAAAAAACTACCTGGGTGTTTGGGGCCAATCATCAGGAGATTGAGAGTTCTAGTCCCGCCTTAGGCATGAATGCTGTCCGGGAGTCTTTGGACCAATTACCAGGAGACTGGGAGTTCTAGTCCTGCCTTAGGCAAAAAAACTACCTGGGTGTTTGGGGCCAATCATCAGGAGATTGTGAGTTCTAGTTCCCCCTAAGGCATGAATGCTGTCCGGGAGTCTTTGGGCCAATCACCAGGAGACTGGGAGTTCTAGTCCCGCCTTAGGCGTGAAAACCACCTGGGTGTTTGGGGCCAATCATCAGGAGATTGAGAGTTCTAGTCCCGCCTTAGGCATGAATGCTGTCCGGGAGTCTTTGGACCAATCACCAGGAGACTGGGAGTTCTAGTCCTGCCTTAGGCAAAAAAACCACCTGGGTGTTTGGGGCCAATCACCAGGAGATTGAGAGTTCTAGTTCCACCTTAGGCATGAATGCTGTCCGGGAGTCTTTGGACCAATCACCAGGAGACTGGGAGTTCTAGTCCTGCCTTAGGCAAAAAAACTACCTGGGTGTTTGGGGCCAATCATCAGGAGATTGTGAGTTCTAGTTCCCCCTAAGGCATGAATGCTGTCCGGGAGTCTTTGGGCCAATCACCAGGAGACTGGGAGTTCTAGTCCCGCCTTAGGCACAAAAGCCAGCCAGGTAACTTTGGGCCAATCCTTTGTTCTCAGGCCACCCCACCCCACAGGGTTGTTGTTGTTGTGGGGTGGGGGGAAAAGTGGAAGTAATATCACGAACCTGAGCCGCCTCGGAGACCCTTACAAAACAATAAAGGCAGAATCAAAGTCTAACAAACAAACAAACAAACGAAGCCATGTGTTTATTGCCAGGAGCGTGGGAACGAATGAAATCCGAACTCAGCCCAAGCATCCCTCTTCCCTCCCCGTCCCACTTCCGTCCCCTTAAACGGGGGCGTCACAACTGCGAGCAACGGCGGTTAGGTCCCTGGCTAGTCCTTAAGTAGATCAGAGATTTCAAATCCTGGGTTTAACATGTTCCGGGCTGTTCCAGTCTCCAGCTGCTCCCTCTGCTTTTATCGCCATTTCCTCTCCCTGCTCTTCAAGGGCAGCCCTGCGCATAGAGACGGCGCATGGAAGGGGGGGGGGGCTGGCAGGACTCCGGCGCTGGGGAGGGGAAGGGGCCCGAAAGCGAGGGAGGGCAGACGGCTTGTTTCCATGTGGGGTTTGAAAAGCATCTCTCTTGGGGAAGAGAGAGAGAGGCCTGGGTGATGAAACCCTTTCCATATTTGGCCAAAGAAATACTCACGACCAAGTCTCAGCCATTGGCGCACAAGCTCTCCCAAGAAATCCCCCTCCCATAAGGGAAGAGTAGTCCAGTTTTTGAGGGGCCGTCACAAAGTGGAGGAGCGGAGTGGGGGGGAGGGGGTCAACCTATTTTTACAAAGCCCCCTCTGAAGGGCAGGACAAGAAGCAACGGATGGAAACGAACCGAGGAGACAAGGCAACTTGGAACTAAGGAGGAGTTTCCTGACATTGATGACAATTGACCAGCGGAACTCCTTGCCACCAGAAGTTGTGAATGCTCCATCACTGGAGGATTTCAAGAAGAGATTGGACAGCCGTTTGTCTGGTAGGGTATAGGGCAATGGTGGAATTCAATTTTTTTGACGACAGGTCCTGTGGGCGTGGCTTGGTGGGCAGGTTGTGGCTTGGTGGGCGTGGCAGGGGAAGGATACTGCAAAATCTCCATTCCCACCCCACTCCAGGCGGAAGGATACTGCAAAATCTCCATTCCAACCCCACTCCAGGCGGAAGGATACTGCAAAATCTCCATTCCCTCCCCGCTCCAGGGGAAGGATACTGCAAAATCTCCATTCCCACCCCACTCCAGGCGGAAGGATACTGCAAAATCTCCATTCCCACCCCACTCCAGGCGGAAGGATACTGCAAAATCTCCATTCCCACCCCACCCCAGGGGAAGGATACTGCAAAATCTCATTCCCACCCCACCCCAGGGGAAGGATACTGCAAAATCTCCATTCCCACCCCGCCCCAGGGGAAGGGTATTGAAAAATCTTCATTCCCACCCCACTCCAGGGGAAGGATACTGCAAAATCTCCATTCCCACCCCACCCCAGGGGAAGGGTATTGCAAAATCTCCATTCCCACCCCACTCCAGGGGAAGGATACTGCAAAATCTCCATTCCCACCCCACCCCAGGGGAAGGGTATTGCAAAATCTCCATTCCCACCCCACCCCAGGGGAAGGATACTGCAAAATCTCCATTCCCACCCCACTCCAGGGGAAGGATACTGCAAAATCTCCATTCCCACCCCACTCCAGGGGAAGGGTATTGCAAAATCTCCATTCCCACCCCACCCCAGGGGAAGGATACTGCAAAATCTCCATTCCCACCCCACCCCAGGGGAAGGATACTGCAAAATCTCATTCCCACCCCACCCCAGGGGAAGGATACTGCAAAATCTCCATTCCCACCCCGCCCCAGGGGAAGGGTATTGAAAAATCTTCATTCCCACCCCACTCCAGGGGAAGGATACTGCAAAATCTCCATTCCCACCCCACCCCAGGGGAAGGGTATTGCAAAATCTCCATTCCCACCCCACTCCAGGGGAAGGATACTGCAAAATCTCCATTCCCACCCCACCCCAGGGGAAGGGTATTGCAAAATCTCCATTCCCACCCCACCCCAGGGGAAGGATACTGCAAAATCTCCATTCCCACCCCACTCCAGGGGAAGGATACTGCAAAATCTCCATTCCCACCCCACTCCAGGGGAAGGGTATTGCAAAATCTCCATTCCCACCCCACCCCAGGGGAAGGATACTGCAAAATCTCTATTCCCACCCCACCCCAGGGGAAGGGTATTGCAAAATCTCCATTCCCACCCCACTCTGGGGCTGATTGATGGATTGATGTCCCGTGTCTGTAGCCTTTGAAGGTGTCCATTAAATGTTTTGCAACACGAAATTTTCTCTCCTCTGCCGGGTGCAGGAAACCTACTAGCTGAGAGTAACATTTCCAGCAGCCTCGTTTTGCAACCATGAATGCATTTGGCGTTCAGGTGCCATGAAATTCTTCACCCCTGGCAGTGATTCTCGCCCTTGGCAAGCCAAATAACCAAGGAAGACAGGCAGTCCTCAAACATACGACCACAAT
>JAXLNS010000005.1:3042347-3094847 GCA_037215915.1 Pantherophis vulpinus
TTCTACACTACAGCCTTCCCCAAAGTTACAAACACCATGATTCCCAGCCATGCCAATGCTGGTTTAGGTAATCCAACGTATCTCGAAGGCTGCCTGGTAGGAGAAGACATTCCTTCTGCCTCTACAGGTTGTCCTTGTCTTACGACCACAATTGAGCCCCAAATTGCTGTGGCTAAGCGAGACAGTTGTTAACTTGAGTTTTTTTCCCCCCATTTTACGACCTTAATTGCAGCAGTTGTTAAGCGAATCACTGTGGTTGTTAAGTGAGGAACACAGTTGTTAAATGAATCCGGCTTCCGCTTATCAGAAGGTCGCAAAAGGGGATCACGTGACCCCGGGACATGGCAAACGTCATAAATACAGGTAGTCCTCGACTTACAACAGTCCATTTAGTGATCGTTCCAAGTTACAACGGCCCTGGGGGAAAAAAAAGGGACTTAGGTCCGTGTTTCACACTTACGACCGTTCCAGCATGCCCACGGTCACCTGATTTACATTCGGATGCTTGACAACGGATTCACATTTATGACGGTCGCAGGGTCCCGAGGTCATCTTTTTGTGACCAGTAAAGTCAGCGGGGAAACCAGATTCACCTAAAAGCCATGTTACTCACTTAACAACGGCCATGATTCACTTAACAACTGCGGCGAGAAAAGTCGTAAAACGGGGCAAAACTCGCTTTAAACAAGTTCTCACTTAGCATCCTGGGTTCCATTGTGGTCGTAAGTCGAGGACTTCCTATATGAGCTGGTTGCCAAGTGGCCAAATATTAATCACACCCCCATGGGGATTAAAAGCCTTGGTAGTACAGTGGTCTAAAGCACCCTGTTATTAAGACCAGCTGCCTGCAATTACTGCAGGTTCGAATCTCGCCAAGGCTCAAGGTTGACTCAGCCTTCCATCCTTTCTAAGGTGGGTAAATTGAGGACCCGGTTTGTGGGGGCAATAAGCTGACTTTGTATAAAATATACAAAAAAGAATGAAGGCTATTGCTTAGCGCATTGTAAGCCGCCCTGAGTCTCCGGAGAAGGGCGGCATATAAATCAAATCAAAAAAAAAATGGGGATGCTGCAACGGTCGTAAGTGTGAAAAACGGCCATAGACCGTTCTTTTTCCCGTACTGTTATAACTTTCAGTCGCTAAATGAATGGTTGCAAATTGGAAGATGGTTCTGGGTATGTAATTTTCATTTCCCCTTTTTTAACTGAAGGTCCATCCAGTAGATGGTGGTCGTTCTTTGAGAGTTAATCCCCTGAAATATGATTTAAATCGTTTGGTAGACTTGATTTAGAGGATTTTTACTTGCTTTTAAAACATGGCTGGTACTGTTAGTGTAAGAAACACCAACGTTTCTTTTTTTTCCGCTCACCCACTTGGGCAAAAGAACTGGAAAATCTGGATTGGCCCATCCTAACTTCCCGAGGCTGCCTGGATTCCTATCTTCAAATGTGGCTTCGTTTTAAAAGAAAAAGGTGTCTCTGAATATTGCAGCGTTAATCAGATTTTCAGTATCTGTAGTTTTAATCCAGCATCGCAATTTGAAGATGGATGGACTTCAATTCCCAGAATTCCCCAGCCAGCTTTGCTGGCTGGGGAATTCTGGGAGTTGAAGTCCACCCAGTTTAAAGTTGTTGTTTTTTTGAAAACCACTGATTTAAAATCACCAGCTTTCCCAAAAACCTAATTTCCACTGATCTTAGAAACAACGTTTTTTGGCCACTTTAAAACACGAGGACTTCAACTCCCAAGAATTCCCCGGCTTGCAATCAAATTTGCAAAAAAATAAAATAAAAATAAATCCTGTTTTTGAGCTCTGAAAACATTACAGGGAAAAATTAAAAAAAAAACCCAGGTCTCTAAATGCAGAAAACTCAAGCTTTTGCAACTGGTATGTTTCGGCTCCCCGGATGGCTGCCATGTTTCTTCCTTCTTTCTCTCTCTCGCTCTCTCTTTTTTTTAAATCTCCGCGTTCACATCTGGATAAAGAATAACCGCAAAGGGGAAAAAAAAGGGATCGAAAGCCAGGGAATCCAGGAGATTCGGAGAGGTAAAAAAAAAATAAAAAATGGAACAAACTTCCCCAGAGCCTTTTTATGAAACGCGTATCGTTGTTTCTGCCAGGCGCATAAATTCCAGACCACACAGCTGGAAAGTACCAGCTGGATTGTGTCGCCCTGCCAAATGTAGCCAGCCTCCTTCAGCCTGGATAAAACAGGGAAATCTCAGCCTGTATTATTAAAGAAGTAAAAAAAAGGCCCCGAGTCCAATTAGAGACTGCATGCAAAGGTGGGCAGCTGCCCCAACACAGTAAAAATATCTATCTATCTATCTATCTATCTATCTATCTATCTATCTATCGTATCTATTTATCTATCTATCGTATCTATTGTATCTATCTATCTATCTATCTATCTGTCATATCTTTCTATTATATCTTTCTATCTATCTATCTATCTATCTATCTATCTATCTATCTATCATCTATCTATCTATCTATCTATCATATCTTTCTATTATATCTTTCTTTCTATCTATCTATCTATCTATCTATCGTATCTATTGTATCTATCTATCTATGTATCTATGTATCTATGTATCTATCTATCTATCTATCTATGTATCTATGTATCTATCTATCTATCTATCTATCTATCTATCTATCTATCTATCTATCTATCTATCTATGTATCTATCTATCTATCTATCTATCTATCGTATCTATCTATCTATCTATCTATCGTATCTATTGTATCTATCTATCTATCTATCTATATCTATCTATCTATCTAACTATCTATCGTATCTATTTATCTATCTATCGTATCTATTGTATCTATCTATGTATCTATGTATCTATCTATCTATCTATCGTATCTATTTATCTATCTATCTATCGTATCTATTGTATCTATCTATCTATCTATGTATCTATGTATCTATCTATCTATCTATCTATCGTATCTATCTATCGTATCTAATTATCTATCTATCTATCGTATCTATTGTATCTATCGTATCTATCTATCTATGTATCTATCTATCTATGTATCTATCTATCGTATCTATCTATCTATCTATCATATCTTTCTTTCTATCTATCTATCATATCTATCTGTCATATCGATCGATCGATCGATCTATCGTATCTATTTATCTATCTAGATAGATAGATAGATAGATAGATAGATACCACAGATAGATAGATAGATAGATAGATAGATACCACAGATAGATAGATAGATAGATAGATAGATAGATAGATAGATACCACAGATAGATAGATAGATAGATAGATAGATAGATAGATAGATAGATAGATAGATAGATAGATACCATAGATAGGTATGTATGTATGTATGTATGTATGTATGTATGTATGTATGTATGTATGATTTAATGAAAAGAAGGACTAGGGGTGACATGATAACAGTCTTCCAATATCTCAGGGGCTGCCCCAAAGAAGAGGGAGTCAACCTATCCTCCAAAGCACCTGAGGGCAGGACAAGAAGCAATGGGTGGAAACTAACCAAGGAGAGAAGCAACCTGGAATTTAGGAGAAACTTCCTAACAGTGAGGACAATTAACCAGTGGAACAGCTTGCCACCAGAAATCGTGGACGCTCCATCATTGGGAGTTTTTAATAAGAGACTGGACAATCGTTTGTCTGAAATGGTATAGGTCAGTGATGGCTAACCTTTTTGCCATCGCATGCCAAAAGCGGGATGAGCGCGGGGGGGGGGGGGTTGTCACACACATGTGTGCCCACATCCATAATTCTATTCACCCCCCCATGCTCCCCCTTCTTTTGGCATGCGATGGCACAGTTCCGGTAGGCCCATTTTTTGCTCTCCCCAGAGCCTTTCTAGGAGCCTGGGGAGGGCAAAAACAGACTTCCCCTCCCCCCCAGAGGCCCTTCGGAGGCCATAAACAGTGTGTTTCCTGACTTCTGGTGGGCCCAGAAGGCCTGAAAATCAACTGCCGGAGCTGAGCTCGCGTGCCCACCAATATGGCTCCACGTGCCACCTGTGGCACCCATGCACTAGGTTCGCCATCACGGGTATAGGTTCTCCGGCTTGAGCAGGGGGCTGGACTAGAAGACCTCCAAGATCCCTTCCAGCTCAATCTATTCCATTCCATTCCATTCCATTCCTTCTATATTCTATATTCTATATTCTATATTCTAATTCTATATTCTAATTCTGTATTCTAATTCTATATTCTATATTCTAATTCAATATTCTAATTCTATATTCTATATTCTATATTCTAATTCTATATTCTAATTCTATATTCTATATTCTAATTCTATATTCTAATTCTGTATTCTAATTCTATATTCTATATTCTAATTCTATATTCTATATTCTATATTCTATATTCTATATTCTATATTCTATATTCTAAATTCTATATTCTAATTCTATATTCTATATTCTAATTCTGTATTCTATATTCTAATTCTATATTCTAGTCCATTCCTATTCTATTCAATTTCAAAAAGAAGAAAATCCGAGCTGGCAAACAGCAACGAGGAAGGGGTGACACAGGCCTTCCTTCTTCTCTCTCTCCTTTGCTCCCCATTAAGGGCTGTTTTGGGAGGGCGGGCTGGCTCCCTGGACCCTAACATTCCAACCACGATTACAGGTAGTCCTCGATTTACAACAGTACATTTAGTGATCGTTCGAAGTTGCAAGGACACTGAAAAAAGCGTGACTTTTCACGCTTACGACCGTTGCACATCTCCATGGACACGTGATTCAAAATCCAGATGCTTGGCCACTGACTCGTAATTATGACGTGTCCCGGGGTCATGTGATCCCCTCTTCTGACAAGCGAGAAGCCAGATTCACTTAACAACCTCGTTCTTAATTCAACAACCGCAGGGATTCACTTAACAACGGTGGCACGAAAAGTGGCAAAACGGGGCGAAATCCCCTGCATAAACCTCTCACTCGGCAACAGAAACGTTGGGCTCCGTGGCGGTCATAAGTCGAGGACTACCTTTATTGTCTCACGCAAAGCCGGGTCGGTTACACTCTTTTAAAATTCAGCGTTTTGTAAAAACCCAGAACGTGAGTGAAAGCAGTCAGGAAGTTATTCCTGCTGTGTAAACATAAGCAACTCCTTGCTTTCAAAAAAAAGAAAAAAAAAAAGAAAAAAAGAATTACGAGCTATTTGGAGTCGTAAGTTCAGCAAAGAAAACCCAGAAGAAAATTTATTCCCCTCTCCTTTGTCCATACTTGGAACAACTTTGCACCTCCCTGATAAGTGCCTAGATTTAAAGGAGGCCTCCTGCCAACCCCGTGCATTGCAAAAAATCAAATAAATCCCGAAATTTAGCTCTAGGTTTAGGCTAGCAGGGGTTCAATTCAGGGATCTGCATGTCATTTGCACCAGGCTTAAAAAGCCGACGAACAGGACTTGTCTGGGTGAAATTGTGAACCAAAAGTGCAGAAGCTAGCGGAGGATTTTTGCAGATTTTTTTTTTTTTTTTGCAAAACTGCCCTGGGCTACTTTCAAATCTCTCTCTCCTTCTGGGAAAATGCGTGGGCGGCCCCTTGCAAAAGCAGAATAAACGATACAAAATAAGAGCAATCGGAGATTAAATGTACGCAAACATATATGAGTGTACATTGGATTCTCAGCTTGACAACCTGAAGATATTGTGGACTTCAACTCCCAGAACCCAGTGGAGGGATTGAAATAATTTAACAACCGGTTTTCTGCCCTAAGGACCGGCTGGGTGGGCGTGGCCATGGTGGGCGTGGCCAGATGTGACGGGCAGCACTCGGCCTCCTGCATCCCCACTGGGAGCAAAAACGGGCCGTGGGGGGGAGTTCCCCCCCCCACACCCACCACTCTAATAAGCCACTTGTTGTGGTCCGCCAGCAGCCTCCGGAGCTGGCAGCGGAGTCGGACAGTGATGAGGCTGGGGAGGAACGTGGGCCAGTCCTGGAGTCTGGGGAAGGCCCGGATGAGGGCTCTGCGTCAGAGGCAGAGATGGCGCCAGGGCCATCGGGGAGTGATGCGCGGACTCCGGAGCCTCCAGAGGCTGACAGTAGAGAGGCGGAGGAACAGGAGGAGCCTGTTCCTAGTGCACGCATGAGAAGAGCTGCCAGAAGGCAAGAGCAGCTAAAGCAAAAAGGACGACTCGGGAGTAAGGCCAGGAGATGATTGGCCCCTCCCAGAAGGCTTAAAAGAGCAGCAAAGGCTCTTGGGCTCTTTGTAGGAAAGCAACATTGCTACATTTGTTTCTTGTCTGCTTCTAACTTTGTGGGGCTTTGCCAAGAAAAGCCTTTGGCAGGGTGCCAAAGTAGACCAAGGTTGGTGATAAGGCTGAAGGATTGTGTTATGGAGAATTTGTTTTGAATTAGTTTGGACTACGCTGAGAATGAGTTAATTCTCAGCTGTTCTAATAAAATCTGTTTGTTTTTAGAAGTTATTGCGTCTGATAATACCTACTTGGGCCTGGGTCACAACACCATCCTGCAGCCTCTTGGGAGCCAAAACAGGTCGCGGGGGCACTTCTGGAAGGGGAGGGGCCAGCCAGCAATTTAACAACTGGTTCGCCCGAATGGTGCGAACCGGTTGAATCCCAACACTGCCAGAATCCCTCCCTACTAGCAAAGGATGCAAGGTGGGTTCTGGGAGTTGAAGTCCCAAGCATTGTCAACTGGAGAATTCTGGGAATTGAATTCTGGGAGTCAGCAGGAGAATTCTGGGAGTTGAATTCTGGGAGTCAGCTGGAGAATTCTGGGAGTTGAATTCTGGGAGTCAACTGGAGAATTCTGGGAGTTGAATTCTGGGAGTTGAATTCTGGGAGTTGAATTCTGGGAGTCAGCTGGAGAATTCTGGGAGTTGAATTCTGGGAGTTGAATTCTGGGAGTCAACTGGAGAATTCTGGGAGTTGAATTCTGGGAGTCAACTGGAGAATTCTGGGAGTTGAATTCTGGGAGTCAACTGGAGAATTCTGGGAGTTGAATTCTGGGAGTCAACTGGAGAATTCTGGGAGTTGAATTCTGGGAGTCAACTGGAGAATTCTGGGAGTTGAATTCTGGGAGTCAACTGGAGAATTCTGGGAGTTGAATTCTGGGAGTCAGCTGGAGAATTCTGGGAGTTGAATTCTGGGAGTCAACTGGAGAATTCTGGGAGTTGAATTCTGGGAGTTGAATTCTGGGAGTCAACTGGAGAATTCTGGGAGTTGAATTCTGGGAGTCAACTGGAGAATTCTGGGAGTTGAATTCTGGGAGTCAACTGGAGAATTCTGGGAGTTGAATTCTGGGAGTCAGCTGAGAATTCTGGGAGTTAAATTCTGGGAGTCAGCTGGAGAATTCTGGGAGTTCTTCAAATTGCCAAGGTTGAAAAAGACTTTCGGAATCCAAGTCAGAGAACAAGGAGAAGCTGTAACACGCATGGATTAGATGCCTACAGGTAGTCCTCGATTTACAACCGTTTGGTTAGTGATCGTTCAAAGTTCCAACGGCACTGAAAAAAACAGATTTATGGCCTTTTTTCACACTCGCAACCATTTGCTGCATCCCCATGGTCACAATTCAGAATGCTTGGCAACTGGCATGTACTTATGACGGTTGCAGTGTCCCAGGGATCACGTGATTCCCTTTTGCGACCTTCTGACAAGCGAAGTCAACGGGGAAGCCAGATTCACTTAACAACCGTGTGACTCACTTAACAAGTGCAGCGATTCGCTTAACAACTATCTCGCTTAGCCACAAAAATTTTGGGCTCCATTGTGGTCGTACGTTGAGGACCAACAATATTAAAATCGATATTAGGAACTATGTAATGGAGCAAAAATCTTTCCTAGTCTCCGAGATTTCTCTGTCTCTCCTTATCCTCCACATACATCATGCATATTTTCAGCAAAAATCCTCCTTTGATTTCGTTGAGTCCCTGGCACTCACACACATGCATGTCCAATCAATTCTCCACACTCGTAACTGCCAGAACACTGATTTTTCAAAACTAAAGTGAAAGAACCATGTTGCACAATCTAGAATTAGGGGGGGGGGGGGAAGCAATGTAAGATTTCATCCGGGCGTCCCTAAGAATAAAAGTCTTGCCGTGAGCTCAAAGCAATGAGTTGGTAACTCAAGGATTGACCAACAGACAAAACAGCAATAGCACTTCGACTTATCTACCGCTTCACAGTGCTTTCCAGCTCTCTCTAAGCAGTTTACGGAGTCAGCCTTTTGCCCCCAAACATCTGGGTCCTCGTTTTACTGACTTGGGAAGGATGGAAGGCCGAGTCAACCTTGAGCCGGTCGGGATCGAACTCCTGGCAGTGGTAAAATTAGCCTGCAATACTGCATTCTAACCACTGTGCCACCACGGCTCGTTCCTCCTTTACTCCTTACTTACAGTAGTGGCCAAAATTGTGGAAACCTTTTGGGACAAGTGTATTTTTGAGGTTTGATGGCTAATAACCCCACTTTTTTTTGGAGTTTCAAGATAATCCTATTCCACTGCTGGAATGGCCTGGGAATAGCCGACACCTTCACCCAATGTGAACCCAACTAAAGAAACTGGTTAGTCAGAAGCGACCCAGCAATAAAACCCAGTTAATCGAAGCCATCATTCCATCTTGGTTTCACATAACAGCTACAGAATTAAAAGACTTGGTTCACTCCATGGGAAGACATTGTAAGGCCGTCATTCACTGCTAAAGGTTACCCAACTAAGGATTAACTGACATGGGGATCATTTTTGTAGATCTCGTTTTTTCTAGGGTGATAATTTTTGTAGATCTCGTTTTTTCTACATATTTCCCTTTTCTTCTTTATACTGTAACTGCTATTCTAAGAGCAAATCCTTCATCAAAGTTATTGCATTACATTCTTGATTACATTATCTTTCCATTGGTATATAATTTTATGGTACTACTCAAAAAAAAAAAAAAGTGGTGTTATTAGCTAGTTTTAGAAAATACACTTTCCCCAAAAGGTCCCCACAATTTTGGCCACTACTGTACATACCTACCTATCTACCTACCTACTTAAAACAAGAATGTGTAAATGTGCATCTTGGATCCAACTTTGCACATTCCCTATTAATGCTACAGACGGTAGCCATCAATCAGTTCAGGCATGTTTAGCCAGATTTTAATTTCTTTTTTTTTCCTTCTTCTTCTTCCCGAACATCTTCATACTGTTTTTATGCACATACCTCACTAATCCCCAGACCAGTTTCTGGAGGTCCTGCTCGGAGGTCCCAGCAGTGTGCTGACACATCCATTGTTGCTATTGATATTTGCGCCGAAGGAAGATTGAGTTGGTTAAGGAATCCATCGCAAAATGACTCAATGCTATGAAACGCGAAAGGATTCATTTCGAAGCCAAAATCCTGCATCGCTTGGGAGATTCACCAACGGGAGAAAGACAAACCTGCATCTGTGTTCTCCATCTAAATAAATATACTGGAAAAATGCCACACTGGTCATTTTCAAACCACATTAGAGAAAGTGGATCTCCTCTCCTGAAATACTTTATATATTTTCATGTATAAGCCAAGATAGTGTGTTTGTGTAGGTGTGTCATTGGTGCTTTCTAAGATTGGTTGTTTTCTTGCATTACCCAACTAGGTAACATCATCAGTGCTACAAGGGAGAAGGGGTTGTGAAGAGGAGGAAGAGGAGGAGGAAGAGGAGGAGGATGGCGGCTATGGGTCCTTGGTACTGTCTGAGCTTGCTTGTTTTCATGCAGATATTTTATTTTATTTTATTTTTTATTTTTGCTTTAATTTATATGCCGCCCTTCTCCGGAGACTCAGGGCGGCTTACAATGCGTTAAGCAATATTCCATTACCCAAGTAGGTAACATCATCAGTCCAAGGAGGAGGATTGTGGGGTCAATACATGCCAGTTGCCAAGCGTCCGAATTTTGCAACGGTCATAAGTGTGAAAGTCACTTTTTTCGCTGGTTTATCTGCAAATGGGCTTGTACCAGGGCTGAAATTCAGCAGGTTCTGATAGGTTCTGGAGAACCGGTAGCGGAAATTTTGAGTAGTTCGGAGAACCGGCAAAGACCACCTCTGGCTGGTCCCAGAGTGGGGTGGGAATGGAGATTTTGCAATATCCTTCCCCTAGGAGTGTGAATGGAATGAGGATTTTGCAGTATCCTTCTCCCTGGAGTGGGGTGGGAATGGAGATTTTGCAATATCCTTCCCCTAGGAGTGGGGTGGGAATGGAGATTTTGCAATATCCTTCCCCTAGGAGTAGGGAGGGAATGGAGATTTTGCAATATCCTTCCCCCAGGATTGGGGAGGGAATGGGGATTTCGCAGTATCTTTCCCTGGAGTGGGGTGGGAATGGAGATTTTGCAATATCCTTCCCCCAGGAGTGGGGAGGGAATGGGGATTTTGCAGTATCTTTCCCCTGGAGTGGGGTGGAAATGGAGATTTTGCAATATCCTTCCCCCAGGAGTGGGGTGGAAATGGGGATTTCGCAATATCCTTCCCCTGCCACACCCACCAAGCCATGCTCATCAAGCCAGACCACACCCACCAAGCCACGCCCACAGAACCGGTAGTAAAAAATTTGAATTTCACCACTGGCTTGTATACCAGTATATACGGTAGATTTACAGCTTCATCTACGCTGTGGCAACTCCAGAACTCAACAGTAGTTCCAGAACTTAAAAGTAGTGGATGAGTTTTTCCAAAAACTGTTGAATCAGAACTCTTTTGGGATTTTGCCCCCTCTGCCAATTTCACTGATTATTGAAATTGGCAGAGAATATTTATGGTAATTTTCCGATCAGGAAAAAAAATAAAATCCTGCTGAACAATACATGGGTATTTTCCACATCCTTGTTAAGAGAAACTTAGAACTAAGCTGAAAAAGATTATTTTTTTAAAAAAAAAACCTTTTGAAGCGGACAACTCTGCTTAATATTGTTTCTGCAATTAGCACCCGATCTTTGTTACTTAGGATAGGATTTATGAGATGGGGGTGAGGATGAGTGGGGGTGGATGGGTGTTTCTAACAGAAAAATTAAGAACCAGCTAAAATGTTCACCGTGTTTTCTATTTTGGAAAATTTTTCCATGGAAAATGACACACCCCACAGAGTTAAATTTAACATCTCCTGTCGAGGTCATTAATCTTCTCCCACATTACCAGTCTGCCGTTATTATGGTCCCACAGTCATCCAGATGTTTAGACTGGTTCTGGCATTTTTAGCCACCTATCAAGTTCAGAGTTGGAAGGGACCTTGTAGGTCATCTAGTCTGACCCACCGCCCAAGCAGGAGACCCTACACCATTTCTGACAGACGGCAGCCCATTCTCTTCTTGAAAGCCTCCAGTGATGAAGCTCCCACAACTTCTGAAGGCAACTTCTCTTCCATCAGTTGATTGTTCTGTCAAGAAATGCCTCCTTATTTCCAGGTTGAATCTCTCCTTGTTCAGTTTCCATCCATTATTCCTTGTCTGGCCTTCAGGTGCCTTGGAAAATAGCTTGTTTACAGGTATCGTCACAGTATGTAAACGGTTCCAAGTAAAACAGCCTTTCCCAGGTAGTCCTCGACTTGCGACCACAATGAGGCCCAAGATTTCCATTGTTAAGCGAGACATCTGTTCAGCAAGGGTTGCCCCGTTCTACGACCTCTTGTTGCCACGGTTGTTAAGGGAATCATTGCAGTTGTGACGTTGGTAACAGCGGTTGTTAAGTGAATCTGGCTTCCCCCATCGACTTTGCTTGTCAGAAGGTCGCAAAAGGGGATCATGGGATACTGCGACCGTCATAAATATGAGTTAGTTGCCCTGCGTTGCGAATTTTGACTGTGTGACCATAGGGATGCGATCGTAAGGGTGAAAAACGGTGATAAGTCACTTTATTCGCCACCATTCTAACTTAGAAGGGTCACTAAATGCTAATCTCCTAGAACAGTGTGGCGTAATGGTTAAGGTGCTGGCCTAGAAACCAGGAGACTGGGAATTCTGGTTCCGCCTTAGGCGTGAAAGCCAACTGGGTGACTTTGGGCCAATCACCAGGAGACTGGGAGTTCTAGTCCCGCCTTAGGCATGACAGACAGCTGAGTGACTTTGACCAATCACTTGGAATTTGGGAGTTCTAGTCCTGCATTAAGTCTGAAAGCCAACTGGGTGACTTTGGCCAATCACCAGAAGACTGGGAGTTCTAGTCCCACTTTAGGCATGAAAGACAGCTGAGTGACTTTGGCCAATCACCTGGAATCTGGGAGTTCTAGTCCTGCCTTAAGTCTGAAAGCCAGTTGGGTGACTTTGGCCAATCACCAGAAGACTGGGAGTTCTAGTCCCACTTTAGGCATGAAAGACAGCTGAGTGACTTTGGCCAATCACCTGGAATCTGGGAGTTCTAGTCCTGCCTTAAGTCTGAAAGCCAGTTGGGCGACTTTGGCCAATCACCAGAAGACTGGGAGTTCTAGTCCCGCCTTAGGCATGAAAGACAGCTAAGTGACTTTGGCCAATCACCTGGAATCTGGGAGTTCTAGTCCCGCCTTAGGCATGAAAGACAGGTAAGTGACTTTGGCCAATCAATTTAGCTCCTCTTTTTTCTATTTCTTTGTGCTTAATTGTTATTATTACGCAGCCCAACTGCAACGGACTCTTAAATACAGTATGTAGTCCCTTGAAATGCATAAAATATGATTTTTTTTTCAAACTCAACTGCCGGACATAGATAATAAAAAGCTATCCCTTTTTGATGTCCTCTGCTTTCAAGGCACAAATTCTTATTTCAGAATAATCTTCAACCCTTGGGAATGCAACCCAGCCCAGATCCAGATAAGTGGATAGCTTCTTTTACAACTATTATTATTATCACTAGCGTTATTATTATTTTTGCAGCTGTGCCTTTTTGGTTCAGGCATGCTGTATTACGAGAACACGATTTTGTTTTGTTCACACAGGTTTAAGATGTCGTGTGAATGCAGGAATAAATACTAACCTGAATAAATACTAGCCTGAATCTGTGCATCCGCACCATTACTGCAGAGTGTATCCATAATTATGTGTTTCTGGAAGAAATCCATTTCTTCTCTTTCCTCGGTCTGGACAATTCCTAATTTGGAAACAGGACACACTGCAGCTCTTCTCCATCTCAGCTCTTCTCTTTTACACTCACAGGACCCTCAAACATCAAAAGTTTCTGTCTCCAGTACAGGGCAGGGGGATATTATGGGCAGACAAAAATGCCAACACAAATTCTCAGATTTTCAGAATGTGAGCCATTCCACATTCTGCCAATATCAGTGGGCTGTGTTTCCCTTTTAGATAAGATAACTTTTTTTGGTCATTTTTTTTTTCTACTGTGGGCACACTGGCACGCATAAAAATTGAAACTCCGTGGTCTGCTTTCAAAAGGGCACACATATATAACACGCATATAGAGATGCTATATATACATACATATGTATGTAGGTCTTTGGTTATTCGGGTTTTCTCCCGCGTAAAATTGGAGGTTTCTTGGCACGAAACCTCCAATGTTACGCGGGAGAAAACCCGAATAACCAAAGACCTACATACAAACACCCGCGAAAACCTCAGAAAACATACATATGTATATATCAACACCCTAACATATAAGGTAAAGGTTCCCCTCGCACATATGTGCTAGTCGTTCCCGACTCTAGGGGGCGGTGCTCATCTCCGTTTCAAAGCCAAAGAGCCAGCGCTGTCCGAAGACGTCTCCGTGGTCATGTGGCCGGCATGATTCAACGCCAAAGGCGCACGGAAAACGCTGTTCCCTTCCCGCCAAAGCTGGTCCCTATTTTTCTACTTGCATTTTTTACCTGCTTTCGAACTGCTAGGTTGGCAGAAGCTGGGACAAGGAACGGGAGCTCACCCCGTTACGCGGCACTAGGGATTCGAACCGCTGAGCTCCCGACCTTTCGATCGACAAGCTCCGCGTCTTAGCCACTGAGCCACCGCGTCCTTAACACATAAATACATATAAATATTAGTCACGGTCCATCTTGAACATATAGCGCAGGGGTTTCAAATTCAAGGCCCACAGGCCGGATCCAACCCATGGGGTTCTTAGATCTGGCTCACGGGCCCACCCTGGAAACAGTGATGAACTGGCCCATGATGTTTTTCCCAGTTAAAATAGAGCTCAGGAGGCCATCGCGGCCAAAAACGGAGCCCGGGCAGGCTATCTGCAGCCTCCCAAGACTCCGTTTTTGCTAGCAGAGGGTTGCAGGACGCGGCCGAAAACAGAGCCTTGATGAGAGATGTCGAGCTAGCCACACCCACCCTGGCCACACCCCCTCCCAGCCCCCAGCCCCCCCGAGGTCAAATACAACCCTGATGCGGCCCTCAATAAAATGGAGTTTGATACGCCTGACGTAGCGGAAAGAGGAAGCTTGAAAGTTGTTCATAAGGTTGATACTGTATGGAACAAAACTGTGGCTGAATCTGGATGTTCTGCTCCGGGTACCACGAAGCCCCCTCCCAAAAGGTAACAAGGAAAACAGGTTGTGAAGAGGATGTGTAGCATCCCAGATAATCCTGTGGACCCTGCTCAAGCATCGCTTATGTACCATGTCCTGGATAGAAGGGAGTGAACTGCCAATAATATTTTCTGCTGTCCTCACCACTCTCTGCTCTGCCTTCCTGTGCGAAGCAGGAAGGCTTCCAAACCAGACAGTTTTGCAATATGACAGGATGCTCTCGATCGTCCCTCTGTAGAAAGTGTTCTGTCCCCGTACCACGCACACACCCAACCAGCCAGCCGAGGGTTAAATAAACTCTTCAAACACTCAACGTCAGTGATAAGGAACTTGGCAGCAACTCCGTGGCTGCCTGCCAAGAGTTTTTACTCCTATAACACAGACAAAAATACACACAGTTTGAATAGTCCAGTTTGTAATTAAATCCACAGCAAATAGGTGTTGTGTCCGAAGGTGCAAAGTGCCTCGCCAGAGATTAGCTTTGTCCGTCACAGAGTCCGAATGGCCACCACACTCTCTTTTATAGACTGTGGGGTGTGGTCCAGTGACTCAGCTAATCTCTGGCACGCCTTCCCCTCTGCTGCGCACACTTCTCCCTGCGCCTCTGGCGAGGGTCCAGCCAACACTTATTTTCCTTGTCGCTGTCCATCTGTGGCTGCGGGGACGTGCTTGGCTCTGAGCCTATCGTTTGGCCTTCGGTGTCCTCCGGAGGCATTGCCAGAGAGGAGGGTCCTGGAGAGGGAGACCTTGCCAACTCCTCTCCCTCACTCTCAGAGTCTGCATCTGTCGATAGCCAAGGCAACGGAGCCACAACAGAAAGTGGTAAGGACAGTGGAAGGAAGATGTGTAAGGTTTTGCATTTAGGCAAGAAAAACAAAATGCGAAGGTACAGCATAGGTGGTACCTCGCTCAATAGTAGTAACTATGAGAGGGATCTTGGAGTCCTAGTGGATAACATTTAAATACGAGCCAGCCGTGTGCAGCAGCTGCCAAAAAAGTCAACACAGTTCTGGGCTGCATAAACAGAGGGATAGAATCAAGATCATGTGAAGAGTTAATACCACTTTATAAGGCCTTGGTAAGGCCACACTTGGAATCCTGCATCCAGTTTTGGTCGCCACGATGTAAAAAAGATGTGGAGACTCTAGAAAGAGTGCAGAGAAGAGCAACAAAGAGAATTAGGGGACCGGAGGCTAAAACATATGAAGAACAGTTGCAGGAACTGGGTATGTCTAGTTTAATGAAAAGAAGGACCAGGGGTGACAGGATAGCAGTCTTCCAATATCTCAGGGCCTGCCCCAAAGAAGAGGGAGTCAAACTATTCTCCAAAGCACCTGAAGGCAGGAGAAGCAACGGATGGAAACTAATCAAGGAGAGAAGCAACTTAGAACTAAGGAGAAATTTCCTGACAGTTAGAACAATTAATCAGCGGAACAACTTGCCTCTAGAAGTTGTGAATTCTCCAATACTGGAAGTTTTTAAGAAGAAATTGGACACCCATTTGTCTGAAATGATTTAGAATTTCTTGCTTGAGCACGGGGTTGGACTAGAAGACCTCCAAGGTCCCTTCCAACTCTGTTAATCTGTTCTGTTTTTGTTCTGTTCTGTTATTATGACCCTGGGACACTGCCACCGTTGTAAATCCATGCTAAATGTCAAATGCCCAAATTCTGATCATGTGACCGTCGGGATGCTACGACGGTCGAGGACGAGTCATACGTCACTTTTTTCAGCACTGTTGCAACTTTGAACAGTCCCCAAACAAATATCTTGTAAGCTGAGGTCTACCTGAACAGGTAGTCCTCGACTTAATAACCGTTCATTTAGTGACTGTAGATGCATGCCGCTTTGAACTCCTCCGAGAAAGGTGGATTAAATCAAGTAAATCACCAATCATGGATAACATGCGCCTGGTGGCCCAGTGGACTAAGTGCTGTAAAAGTAGCACTTAAGTTGCCAGCTGCCTGCAATTACTGCGAGTTCAAATCTCACCAGGCTCAAGGTTGACTCAGCCTTCCATCCTTCCGAGGTAGGTAAAATGAGGACCCGGATTGTGGGGGAAATAAGATGACTTTGTATAAAAAAGAACACCGCTTAGGGGGGCCCGAAAACCCTACTAAGCAGGTATATATGAAAGTAGGAAGGCTATTGTTTAATGCATTGTAAGCCGCCCTGAGTCTCCGGAGAAGGGCGGCATATAAATCGAACTAATGAATGAATGAATGAATGAATGAATGAATGAATGAATGAATGAATAAATAAATAAATCAAACTAACAAATAAATAAATAAGCATTCCCTTTAAGCTCATCCCAAGCACCTTTTGAAAGTTAGGGATGCGAAGTGACTCACAAGAAGCCTTAATATCACGGCAGTGGCCGATGCTTCCCGTGAGTAATTCAGATTGAATGTTATCCCTTAAAAAGGGCAATAACCGTTTTGGAACAGGGCTGGGAAGCCACCAAATCTGAAACAAAGCAAACCGTCAGCAGGTTAATTCCGAGCTAACTTAATGTTTTGTTTACGCACACAAAGCTTTCCAGGCGTGGAGTCACTTCCATTCATAAAAAAAAAAAAACGCCCTGCACTTTTAGAGACCAACTTGTGCCAAGAAAAACTCTTTGCAAAGGGATGCTGATTGACAAGATGGGCACTTTGTTTTATGGAGGCCGGCAAGGAAACGGACACAGATTTAGGACCTGGAGTAGAATCAGAGAGAAGTGAGTTCGAATGCAGGTTGGCTGCAGAGACTCTCTGAGCAAACTTTGGGTCACTAGCTCGCACTCTTTCTAGATTAAGGGTGCAGAGAAGAGCAACGAAGAGGATGAGGGGACTGGAGGCTAAAACATATAAAGAACGGTTGCAGGAACTGGGTAGGTCTAATTTAATGAAAAGAAGGATTAGGGGCGACATGATAGCAGTCTTCCGATATTTGAGGGGCTGCCACAAAGAAGAGGGGGTCAAGCTATTCTCCAAAGGAGCCTGAAGGGAGGACAAGAAGCAATGGATGGAAACTCATCAAGGAGAGAAACAACTAAGGAGAAATTTACTGACAGTGAGAACAATTAACCAGTGGAACTCCTTGCCTCCAGAAGTTGTGGGTGCTCCAATACTGGAGGTTTTTAAGGAGAAATTGGACAACCATTTGTCAAAAATGGTATAGGGTCTCCTGCTTGAACAAGGGGTTGGACCAGAAGACCTCAAAATTCCCTGTTATTGTGTTATACTCTGCCCGGCCTACCTCGCAGGTTTGTTGCTGTGTGTTCTGTTCCCCTTCCCCACACAGGCAAACACACAACCAGGCACACGCCTGCCAAGGTTTTATTATGCAATCAGACTATAAACCCTGGCAGATAAGAGTTTTGGCAGTAAACTGCAAAATGCCTGCCAAGTCAGTTTTCACTCACAGTAAGCGAGAGAGAGTTTATCCTCAGTCCGGTCCAGTAGCAAAAAGTAATCCACGAAGCAAGAGTTCGCCAAGGTCCAATCCAAATATTTACAAGCCAGATTCCAGGTAACGTGATGCGACTCTCAGGTTTTTAACTTTGACCGTCACAAAGCCTGAAGAGCAATCCCACCCACTTTTATTCCTGGTGGGGCGTGGCTCCGTGACTCAGCTCAATCTCTGACCCTCCCACGCCTCTTTTGTTGCTGCGCATGCTTCTCCCTCCGACGCTGCCTGGGATCAAGCCAGGATTCATCATTATCACTCTCTATCAATGGGTGCTTCGAAATGCCTTCCTCCTGGCATATCCCAGGCTGTTCCTCCTGGCCTTCGGATGGAACCTGAGGCATTGCCAGAGAGGAGGGTCCTGGAGAGGGAGGCCTTATCAGTTCCTCCCCATCACCTTCTGAGTCCTCTTCCTCTGTTAGGACAGGCTCGGGAGTTGGGGTCACAACACTGTGTGGTTTAAAAGGAAGGGAGATTCACACACAAACCGCCTTGGCACCTCGTGGAATGGCGGGTCGGAAAGCTAGCACAGAAACACACCATTATATGCTCTGTATTTCTTCCCTTCTATCTGTAAATTGCATACCTGGGAGCTGAGTTGCCATAGCAACCAGCTACCTGCCTTTCGTTTATTTATCTTTCTGGTACCCAACCCACCTCCTCTCATCCCTTAAACCCAGGCTGGCATTTGGCTCTGATGGGGGTTCCCACTTATCCTTCCGAAAGAGGCAGGATAAGAGGGAGAGAAAAATCGTTGCAAACAGCTTAAAAAAGCTGGAGAACAGAGCAGTTATTCGTGTTTCCCCTGATAATAAGACCAGGACTTATATTAATTTTTGCTCCAAAAGATGCATTAGGGCTTATTTTCTGGTTAGGTCTTATTTTTCAAGGATATATGGTACTAAAATGCATCCATCTGGCTGACGATCTTAACTGGGGCTTATTTTGGGGGTAGGGCTTATATTATGAGCATCCTGAAAAATAATGCTAGGACTTATTTTCCGGTTGGGTTTTATTTTCGGGAAAACACAGTAGTTGCTACATATCCAAGCCATCTTCTACATGATTTTACGGCCAGGAATGTGATGTAACCCCTTCTCAGTTCAGAGACAGACATTAAGTAGGCCACAGGAGGGCCTTTCTCCAAAGTTAGAGCCCTCCAGATGCAGGAACTCCAACTCCCAGAATCCTCCAGTCTACGTCCATCCTGCTGAGAATTCTGGGAGATGAGATGAGATATACCCCGTTGGCCAGGAATGTGATGCAACCCCTTTTCAGGTCAGAAAGAGACATTAACTAGGCCGCAGAAGGGCCTTTCTCCAAAGTAATGGGTGGTTAAAAAGTTTGATATATAAACAAACAAACAGAATCCAACATGGCTGCCTGGGGAATTCTGGGAGTTGAAGTCCACACATTTTAAAGCTACCAAGATTGAAAAATATACAAACAGCCTCTTCCTTCTGAAAAGGAAAGGGTTAATACAGAATGCAGGCAATTTGCCAAAATTTCCATTGGTATGCACTTGAATTTTGCCCTATATTGTGACATTTTTGCCAGTTGTTAAGTGAATCACTGCAATTTTTAAGTTAGTGACGTGGCTGTTAAGTGAATCCGGCTTCCCCCTTGCCTATGCTTGTCAGAAGGTCGCAAAAAGGGATTTAATTTAATTTAATTTAATTTCCAATTTATATACCGCCCTTCTCCCTGAGGACTCAGGGCGGTGTACAGCCAAGATAAAAAACATAGAATACAAATATTAAAACATTTAAAAATATATATAACATATATATATAAATATAAAATTTATATATATATAAAATATATATATATAAGATCACGTGACCTCAGGATCCTGCAGCTGTCATAAATATGAGTGAGTTGCCAAGCATCCAAATTTTGATTATTTCTTTATTTTTATTTATTTATTTTTGGATTTATATACCGCCCTACTCCCGAGGGACTCAGGGCGGTGAACAGCCAAAAAGATAAAACACACAAACTACAAAATTTAAAAGACCATATAAAATCCCATTAAATAATTTGGCCCAAAACAAATTAAAACACCCCTAATGTTTTAAAACAAATTTAAAATTTACAATTAAAAGGGAAGTGGCCACGATTATGTGGCCACGGGGATGCTGCAAATGGTCACAAGTGTGAAAAACAACCATAACTCATTTTTTCCAGTGTCGTCGTAACTTTGGTCACTAAATAAACGGTTGTAAGTTGAGAACTACCTGTAACAGAGTTGGAAGGGACCTTGGAGGTCTTCTAGTCCAACCCCACTATTCAAGCAGGAGATATTATACCATACTATAGTATAAATGGTCCAAATTCTTCTTTAAAAACCCTCCAGTGATGGAGCCCTCACAACCTCTCCGATTGTTTTATCATTTTAGGGATATCTCAAATTTTGAGAAACCAAGGAAAAGAAATGGGTGCTGAAGTGTTTGAAGCCAGAGCTAAAACTCCCTCTGACTTTGATTTTTCTAAAACAAAAGCTGCGCTTCATCGTTTGCTGAGAATTCTTTCTGCATCTTTTCATCCTTCCTACTGAAAGACTGAGAAATGACTTCTCCTCTGGGGCTCTCACAGCGTGTATATTTATTCTCCAAGGTGCCCTGTGCCAAAGGGGCATCCGATTCAGCGTGATTTTGTGGGCCACTCGTTCCACCCTTCCCATCCCCTGAACCTCCGCTTGCCGTCTGAAGTCCAGACAACTCCACCGAGTCTTTGCCCGATAGGCCATAAATCAAAAGGGAAAAGAGGAAAACTGCTTTATGTGATGTCTGTGGCATTAAAGAGCCAAGAGGTTGTTAAAGATACATAGCTGGAAAAGATTGCCCATAAAAGGAAAAACGTGGCACCCATTTCTGACTGGCTGGGCAAGCCCTGAAGTTCAGACAAGGTAGGGTGGCTTCAGCCAGTTGTAGCCTCACTCAATCCACCTCGATTTACGACTTCTAGAAAGAAGAAAATGTCGCATTTTGCCAACGATCTGCAGTTCGGTCTGTCTGCAGGGGGAAAGAGGCAGCCAAAAAGCTCAGATTTATCCCAGCTTGTTATTTTCTCTCTATTTTTATCCTGCCTTTATTTCTTTATAAATAGTACAAGCCAGCAAATCAATCAATCTATCTATCCATTCATCCATCCATCCATCCATCCATCCATCCATCCATCCATCCATCCATCCATCCAATCAATTTATTGGCTACCCACAGGGTGGATTTGATTTAAATCAAGTTGATTTAAATCACAATTTAAATCACTAGTAAAAAGGCTTGATTTAAATCAACTCAATTTAAATCATAAGTTTTAAAGAGCAACTGTCATCTCTGCTACTCCTTTGACCCACTGTTGACTCACCGATAGTCCCAGTGTTGCAGAATATACAGCCTCCTGCTACATAACTAAGCTCCATTTCATGCTGAATAAACTAAATTATTTATGTATCTTAAATAGAAAACTATCTCATGATAAGATTTTTACCCCAAAAGTTTTTTATTAAAATAAATTCGATAAAAATCAAAAAAATCCGATTTAAATCAAAAAAATCCAATTTAAATTTTTAAAAATCTGATTTTTTTGATTTTTTTAAAAAAATCATTGATTTTTATCCACCCTGGCTGCCCATCTCAGCACACGGTAACTCCGGGTGGTTTACAATTTTAAAAATATAAAACTATACAAATAAAATACTACAAGAGTATTGTAGGGTGATGTACTACAAATATATCACCCCAGCTAAAAGAAAATATTTTCTCTTCCTAATTTTCCCCACAACAACAACAACCCTTTGAGGTGGGTTGGGCTAAGAGAGAAGTACTGGCCCAAAGTCACCCAGCAAAATTTCATGCCTAAGACGGGACTAGAACTCACCGTCTCCTGGTGATTGGCCCAAAGTCACCCAGCCAGCTTTTATGCCTAACGTGGAACTAGAACTCACCACTTCCTGATCATTTTGCTCAAAATCACCCAGCTGGTTTTCATGGCTAAGGCAGGACAAGACACTTCTTGGTGATTGGGCGAAAGTCACCCAGCAAAATTTCACGCCTAAAGCGGGACTAGAACTCACCGTCTCCTGGTTTCTAACTTGGTGCCTTAACCACTAGACCAAGCATTCTTTCTTCCATAAAGATATTAAAATTGAACATCATACTTGATTCTCTCTCTATAGACGTTATACATTCTTTTCGCTTAATTTTTGCAACCCACATTTTCTTACAAGATTTTTTTCAGGCAGCACCTTCCTCATTTCAGCAAGCATCATTACACCATTCCCATTAACATAACTTCAGTCTTTCACGACTGCCTGATCCCTAATTATTTTTACTCTGCCTCCAAGCATCCCTTTCCTTAAATCCCTTTTCCATTCCAAGGTAGGAGATTATCTCTCGCCTAATAATTTTTTTCAAGCTGTAACTTCCTTTTCCTCGCAGTCATTTTACTTCCACTCGATTTTTTTTAACATTCCTTCCAGATCTATTTTTTTTCTCTACTTCCACCCTTGTCGCTCTCAGTCTGACATTTTATGCAGAACCTCCAGTCAGCAATTGGCCTTTGCTAATTTTCTCAATGTTTTATCCTGAATTTTTATATCCATTTCTTTTTCACGTGTAAATGTGAAAAGACAAAAGTTTCAGCCACATACAGGAAGTCCTTGACTTACAACCACAATTGAGCCCAAACTTTCTATGGAGGCCATTGTTAAGTGAGTTTTTCCCCCATTTTACAACTGCAGTGATTCGCTTAATAACTGTGGTTAAAAAGATCCTAAAAGGGGCAAAAGGGGACTTGCCTAGCAATGGAAATTTTGGGCTCAGTTGTGGTCATAATTTGAGGATTGTCTGTATCGACTACTCCTCCCTCCTCTTATTTTCCCTACAATAATAACCCTGGGAATTCTGGGAGTTGAAATCCAGACATCTGAAAAGTTGACCATTGCATTAAAGCTTCAAGGATGCTCAGAGATACATCGTTTTGAGGAGTTGAGCCAAACTTAACTTTTAAAAGTGATTGTTTTGGTCATCTGCCTACATGGTACAGAATTACATACTTGGAAGGGACCTTGGAGGTCCTCTAGTCCAACCCCCTGCTTAAGCAGGAGACCCTATGCCATTCCAGACAAACGGTTATCCAATCTCTTCTTAAAATCCTCCAAGGATGGAGCACCCACAACTTCTGGAAGCAACTTGTTCCACTGTTTGATTGTTCTCATAATCAGGAAATTTCTCCTTAGTTCTAGGTTGCTTCTCTCCTTGATTATTACCAACCTGCCTTCCATGGAGGACCTGTCTACTGCACGAGTCAAAAAGAGGGCTGTGAAAATATTTACAGACCCCTCGCATCCTGGACATAAACTGTTTCAACTCCTACCTTCAAAACGATGCTATGATGGCGTGAGCCGTGATGGCGAACCTATGGCATGGGTGCCACAGGTGGCACGCGGAGCCATAACGATGGGCACGTGAGCTCAGCTCCGGCATGCATGCGTGCGCCAGCCAGCTGATTTTCGGCCCTTCTGGGCCCACCAGAAGTCAGGAAACACACTGTTTCTGGCCTCCGGAGGGCCTCTGCGGGGGGGGGGCATTTTTGCCCTCCCCAGGCTCCTAGAAAGGCTCTGGAGCCTGGGGAGAGCAAAAAACGGGCCTACTGGGCTCACCGTGCTATCACGTGCCAAAAGCGGGGGAGGGGAGCACGGGGGGGCAGGGTGCATAGAATTATAGATGTGGGCATGCGTGCGTGTAACCCCACCGTGCTCCCATGTTTGGCACGTGATGGCAAAAAGGTTAGCCATCACTGCATAGAGCATTGCACACCAGAACAACTAGACACAAGGACAGTTTTTTCCCCAACACCATCACTCCGCTGAACAAATAATTCCCTCCACACTGTCAAACTATTCACTAAGTCGGCACTACTATTAATCTTCTCATCATTCCTATTGCCCATCTCCTCCCACTTGTGACTGCATGACTAACCTTTTTGCTGGTATCCTTACGATTTATATTGACTGTTTCCTAATATGATTTGATTGCTTATTTGTTCCCTATGACTATCATTAAGTGTTGCACCTTATGATTCCATTCCATTCCATTCCATTCCATTCCATTCCATTCCATTCCATTCCATTCCATTCCATTCCATTCCATTCATTATTATTATTCTATTCTATTCTATTCTATTCTATTCTATTCTATTCTATTCTATTCTATTCTATTCTATTCTATTCTATTCTATTCTATTCTATTCTATTCTATTCTATTCTTGTTCTGCCTTCACATCTGCAACATCATCCTGAGAAGCAACCTAGAACTAAGAAGAAATTTCCTGACAGCGAGAACAATTAACCAGTGGAACTCCTTGCCTCCAGAAGTTGTGGGTGCTCCATCCCTAGAAATTTTTAAGAAGAGCCTGGACAGCCATTTGTCTAAAATGGTATAGGGTTCCCTGCCTAAGCAGGGGGTTGGACTAGAAGACCTCCAAGGTCCCTTCCAACTCTGTTATCCTTATCCTAATCCTAGTCCTAATCCAGTCCTAGTTCTAATTCTGAGCAGAGCACGGATTCAAACAGGATAAACTTTCCTGTTTGAATCCGTTTCAAACTTGAAGAGTTTCAAACTTGAAAAGTTTCCTAGTTTACAAAGAGTCCTGGAGAGGCCCAACGGCAGCCAGCGGGAGAGGCGATGGGCAGCTATTAGGAGAATACAGTTAATTCAGGAAATCCGTCTATTCAAACCCATCAACGTATTTAGGAAGTATTTCACTGGGGACCAGGTGGAATACAAAGCAAACGTCGAGGGGGGGGGGAAAGGAGAGAGTTAAAGACGCAGCCAAAAAACACCAGGCAGTCCCTGCAGCCAGCCATTTCTAAAAGAGGAACGGGTGCGTCCCCCAAGTTTGCAAAAGATAAAATATTGCAAGGGGTCCTTAGGAAATTCTACTTTAATCCATAAAAACCCATCTTGCTTTTTCGCTTCTTTTATATGGCAAAGCACCATGGAAACTTGAGATGCAATTCCTCTTCGGTTTAAAGATATTTTTAATCCTGCCTTTATTTATAAATAACTCGAGGCAGGGAACATGCAGGCAGGCCTCGACTTATGACCATTCATTTAGTGACCGTTACAGCAGCACTGAAAAAAGGGACTTAGGTCCTTGCAGTTACGTTCATCACAGCATGCCCACAGTCACGTGATCAGAATTTGGGCAGGTGACAATAGGCATGTATTTCTGACGGTCATAAAATTCCCATTGGTGACCTTCCCGTCCATCTTCCGTTAAGCAAGTCAATGGGCAAAGCCGGATTTGCTTAATGACCATGTGATTCACTTAACAACCATGGCAAAGAAGGTCATAAAATCTGGCGTGGCTCACAACAACAGCTTTGCTTCTGTTGGGCTGGGCTGAGGTCACCCGGCCAGTTTTCATAGCTAAGGCGAGACTACAATTTACCGTTTCCTGGTGACTGGCCTGGAGTCACCCAGCTAGCTTTCATGGAATGGGCGGAACTAGAACTCATCGTCCCCTAGTGATTGGCCCAAAATCACCCTGCCAGCTTTCCTGACTAAGGTAGGACTTGAACTCACTGTCTCCTGGTGATTGGCTCAAAGTCATTCAACCGGCTTTCATAGTTAAGCCCGGACTAGAATTCACAGCCTTCTGGTGATTGGCACAATCACTCTGCCAGTGGGGCTAGAATTCACCATCTCCTGGTGACTGGCCCAAAGTCAATCAGGTGGCTGTCATGGAATGGGTGGAACCAGAACTCCCCGTCTCCTGGTGATTGGCCCAAAGTCACCTAGCCAGCTTTCCTGACTAAGGCAGGACTAGAACTCACCGTCTCCTGGTGATCGGCCCAAAGTCACCTAGCCAGCTTTCCTGACTAAGGCAGGACTAGAACTCACCGTCTCCTGGCTATTGGCCCAAAGTCACCCAGCCGGCTTTCATAGAATGGGCAGAACTAGAATTCACTGTCTCCTAGTGATTGGCCCAAAGTCACCTAGCCAGCTTTCCCGACTAAGGTAGGACTAGAACTCACCATCTCCTGATAATTGGCCCAAATTCGTTCAACCAGCTTTCATGGTTAAGCCCGCACTATAACTCACAGTCTCCTGGTGATCGGCCCAAAGTCGGCTTTCATGGATAAGGCGGGATTACAACTGACCCTCTCCTGGTTTATGGGCCAGCTCCTTCATCCCTAGATCACACTGGCTCCCTTTTAATCTCTCCCGTTGCCAAGCCTTTTGTAGGGGAGGTGGTCTGTACCCCGCTAAAAAAAAAGCTTTAAGGACCTCTCGTCCTTTCTCCACGCCAGAGAGCTTCACATTGGTCAAGAGGGAGCTCTCTTTCGCTCTCCTGACCTTTGCAACACGGCCACCCTTCACTCCTACGCACCCTGAAGTTTGGCACCCAACGATGGTTCCTTGCGGGGGCATGAACAGTCTGTTCCGTTGCAAGCGAGAAAAAGTGACCCCGGTTTCCAAAAATCTGGGTTTATCTGGCGGTGGGTGCTTTAGCCATTCCCTGTCTGTTTCCCACACCGGCAAGGCCCGTTTTGGAACAATATAGACTCAACTTCCAACATTCAGATGTTTTGAAGCAGCCAGTTCCCTCCTCCAGACACATTCGGAAGGTTTGGGCTAGGATTGCTGTAGCGCAAGCTTAAAAGGATGGGAGGTGTAATCCCTCACAGCTGGAGAACTAGAAGGGTAGGATAGGATAGGATAGGATAGGATAGGATAGGATAGGATAGGATAGGATAGGATAGGATAGGATAGGATAGGATAGGATAGGATAGGATAGGATAGGAGAAAAAATGCGGAATAGAATAGGAGAAAAAATGCAGGATAGGATAGGATAGGATAGGATAGGATAGGATAGGATAGGATAGGATAGGATAGGATAGGATAGGATAGGATAGGATAGGATAGGATAGGATAGGAGAAAAAATGCGGAATAGAATAGGAGAAAAAATGCAGGATAGGATAGGATAGGATAGGATAGGATAGGATAGGATAGGATAGGATAGGATAGGATAGGATAGGATAGGATAGGATAGGATAGGATAGGAGAAAAAATGCGGAATAGAATAGGAGAAAAAATGCAGGATAGGATAGGATAGGATAGGATAGGATAGGATAGGATAGGATAGGATAGGATAGGAGAAAAAATGCGGAATAGAATAGGAGAAAAAATGCAGAATAGAAGAGAAGAGAAGAGAAGAGAAGAGAAGAGAAGAGAAGAGAAGAGAAGAGACTACAGAATGAATAGAATATAGAATAGAATAGAATAGAATAGAATAAAAGAATAGAATAGAATAGAATAGAATAGAATAGAATAGAACAGAATAAAAAATGCAGAATAGAATAGGAGAAAAAATGCAGAATAGAATAGAATAGAATAGAAGAGAAGAGAAGAGAAGAGACTACAGAATGAATAGAATATAGAACAGAACAGAACAGAATAGAATAGAATAGAATAGAATAGAATAGAATAGAATAGAATAGAATAGAATAGAATAGAATAGAATAGAATAGAATAGAATAGAATAGAATAGAATAGAATAGAATAGAATAGAATAGAATAGAACAGAATAAAAAATGCAGAATAGAATAGAATAGAACAGAATAAAAAATGCGGAATAGAATAGAATAGAATAGAACAGAACAGAATAAAAAATGCAGAATAGGAGAAAATGCAGAATAGAATAGAATGTCCATCAGATACGTCCCCAGAATTTCAGCCAACCAGCCTTTGCCTGAGAATTCAAAAAGTTGAGCTCCTCCAACACCTACATAGCTTAAAGACTGGGAAAGCAGCTCTGGCAGGTTCAACAGTTCCAAGAAGGCTCCACACTCATTTGCATCACTCAGGTGACCCTGAGGACACAGGTAAACCTCCAAGTGGCCTCAACGACCCTCTAAAAGGATGCAAATGACCAGCTGCCTGCAAGGAGTATCAATCCTTCCATTCCCCACCATCCAGTCAGAGCTGAAGAAGCTCCTTGGATGAGAAGCGAAACGTCTTCAAAAGAAAAAAAACAAGGAAGTCCAGTTGCCTTTTGGGACAACTGTGGCCTGGATGACTGAGACTCTCCGTAGACATCTGGCAGGGAGTGGTTCGAAGCACATGAAAAAAAAGCTCAACTCCTTAGATGCTCCATCCTACTTAATTGCATTAAAATAAGCAATAACCTCATCCAGCCAGATGGCTTCAGGTTAATTCCACGTTTCAGAAAATCAGGAAGAAGGGAATATGGAGATCAGCTTGACGAAGGAACGCAAGGAATGCGAAATGAAACAACAGCTCAGTCCTGGGAACAGAGAAGGCGTGAGGAAGAAACTCAATGCAACCCAATCTTGATTCTGTTCGGTATACGGCGAAGTGGAGAGAAACTGGGGCACGTTTTCAAGATTCTGTTGTTCTATATCGAAATAACATTTCTGTTCTGTTTTTTCTTCAAAAGGCAATTGGACTTCGTCTTTTTCTTGAAGACGTTTCGCTTCTCATCCAAGAAGCTTCTTCAGTTCTTCTGAAGAACTGAAGAAGTTTCTTGGATGAGAAGCGAAACGTCTTCTAAATCCAGTTGCCTTTTGAAAAAAACACCTATGGGACGACCATGAACTGGAGAACCTCCATAGAAATTTAACATTTCTGTCGTTCTACCCTGCCACATTTTCCTGGGCTCCAAGATCGCCGCAGATGGGGACTGCAGCCAAGAAATCAAAAGGCGCTTGCTCCTGGGGAGGAAAGCTCATGGCAAATCTAGACAGCATACTAAAAAGCAGAGACATCGCCCTGCCAATGAAAGTGTGTATAGTCAAGGCAATAGTTTTCCCAGTTGCAATGGATGGCTGTGAAAATTGGACCATAAGGAAGGCTGAGCGCCAAAGAATGGAGGCCTTTGAGCTCTGGTGCTGGAGAAGACTCCTGCGATTCCCTTGGACTGCAAGGCGATTCAACTGGTCGGTCCAAGAGGAGATCAACCCTGACTGCTCTCTAGAAGGCCAGATCCTGAAGAGGAAACTCAAATCCTTTGGCCACCTAATGAGAAGGAAGGACTCCCTGGAGAAGAGCCGAATGCTGGGAACGATGGAGGGCAAAAGAAGAAGAAGGGGACGGCAGAGAACGAGGTGGCTGGATGGAGTCACTGAAGCAGTCGGCGTGAGCTTAAATGGACTCCAGAGGATGGTGGAGGACAGGAAGGCCTGGAGGAACGTGGTCCATGGGGTCGCGATGGGTCGGACACGACTTCGCAACCAACAAGAACCCTGCCACACTGAAGTAGAATTCCTGAAATCCTTGCTCTGGCCTATCTCGGCCTTGCGAAGAAAACGGTGAAGAGGGGACCCATAGGTAAAGCTTTAAAGCACCCACCTCTTTTTTTCTTTTCTTTTTTGCAACCTTGTGTGAAAGCTTGAAAAAGTTTTCTCTGTTTCATGGACAACATGGGTTGCATTAGTGAGACGTGCAAAGGACATATTCTCAATATTTTCCAATATCTTCCAGCGCAGCCTTAATACGGAAACTCTCTGGAAGATTAACAAGAGTCTAAAAAACTAAGATGCCCGGGGTCGAATCTGCAAAATATAGAATTCATATTCCCACTGAGGCCAGCGCGGTTTCTGCCGACTCATGTGAATCCTGCAAGACAAATGAATTAGTCCCCAAAAGGGAAGTTTCACTTCCTCTTTAGCTTGGCACGAATCCATCCATCCATCCATCCTAAATTCGCCACAGAGGGTCTCTGCATCGTCCATTTCATATCTAAAAACTGCAACAGGCAGCTAAGGCAGGGCGGTGTGGAATTAAAGGCCTATATGCTTTAGGACGAGAGATAATACACCCTCAGCGGTTACCAGAGGTATAATCTTAGACGGAACAGTGACAGCCTCTAGCCACAGCCGACCGACACCGATTGCCAAGTGACTTGAATCACAGCAAACTTCTGTAGAGCAGAGTTCACCAACCTTTCGGACCTCAGGGACCACTAAATTCATAATTTTAAGTCCCATGGACCACTAATATGATCTGCTTAATGACCGGCTGGGTAGGCGTGGCTAGGTGGTCCTGTCACTGGGTGGATGTGGCCAACTCAATGTCACTCACATCGAGGGGCGCCTTGCCGGCCTCTACTCACCCCTCCCCTCCCCGCCTGGGCTCCTTAGGGCCCCAACAGGAAGCAGCTGTTGGAGCTAAGCAGCCACCACAAAGAGTTGGCAAAACAGCTGGATCGGTTCAGATTGGATCTGGCCGAGAAGGAGGCTCAGCAGAAGCACCTCACTGAGGACTAGGAGCATAGGCTTTCCAAGGAGAGGGAAGACCTGCGGGAGTGCAAGGCCAGGTACCGGCACCTGGAGGCTCAGCAGGCTGAGATGCTCAGCCAGTTCCAGGCCACGATGCTTTCCCACTGAAACGAGGCCCTCCGGTTCTTCGCCACCAGCGGCTCTTCCCTCCAGCCTTCCCCCAAAGCCCCACACCAGGAGGCCAAAGCAGACCCCGAGTCGGAATTTCTGCCCCCCTTTGACCCACACAAAAAGACCCCGAAGGGGGAGACTCTCTGCAGCAACACAAACGTTCATTGCACATATCCGTCCCAGGGGCCGTAGTTTGAGGACCCCTGATTTAGTGCAATATAAAAAATGCAAATAATTTTTCCACCAAAATTTTCTCGCGGACCAACTGGTGGTCCACGGACTACCAGTTGGTGACGGCTGGCGTAGAACATCCTAGAGCACCTTAAGAGTCGTAAAACGGATTAAATTCAGGCAATAAACTTAATTAGCTGCAAACCAGCTCTCAGGTGGAATGCTGCAACTTAATATAGTCGGTTAATATTGGTTGGTTGGTTGTTTTGGAGAAATATTTTCATGCTATGCATTGTGGGCTCATTAAATTAAATTTAATTTAAGCACAGGTAGTTCTGGATTTACCGTGTTTCCCCAAAAAGTAAGACCCTGTCTTATATTTTTTTGAACCCCGAAATAAGTGCTTGGCCTTATTTTGGGGGAGGTCTTATTATTTTGGGGCGTGTGGAGGAAGACGGGGCTCCTCTGGACGTCTTACCTGATTTCCAGCTCTGCCTTCTTAACACTAACTAGCAGAAATGCCGGGGACCGGTTGTGCATGCGTGAGGTCCCGGTTTGTGGGGGCAATAAGCTGACTTTGTATAAAAAAAACCCACCGCTTGGGGGGGGGGCGAAAGCCCTACTAAGCAGGTATATACAAAAGTAGGAAGGCTATTGCTTAACGCGTTGTAAGCCGCCCTGAGTCTCCGGAGAAGGGCAGCATATAAATCGAACCAATAAATAAATAAACAATAAATAAATGCATTTAAATATTTTCGGGGGAGGGCTTATTATCAGGGGGTGTCTTATTTTCAGGGAAACATGGTACAACCATTCATTTAGTGACTGTTTGAAGTCACGATGACACTGAAAGATTTATGACCGGCTTCACACTTATGACTGTTGTACCATCCCATATCAAAATTCGGAGCCCACGGCAACTGATTCATATTTGTGACGGTTGCAGTGTCCTGGGGTCATGTGATCCCCATTTGTGACTTTCCCAGCCAGATTCTGACAAGCAAAATCAACGGGGGAAGCCAGATTTGCTGAACGACCACGTGATTCACTTAACAACTTAAGTGATTCGCTTAACAACTGTGGTAAAAAAAAGGTTGTAAAATGAAGCACAAACTGACTTAACAATTGTCTGGCTTAGCAACGGAAATTTTGGATTCCTAAGTCAAAGACTATTTATGAGCGTACAAGAAAAGTAAATTTAGACATTAGATACACCTCAGTTGTTCAACTAGGCCAGTATTTCTTAAACCAAAACACTTGAAGATGTATGGACTTCATCTCCCAGAATTCCCTAGCCACTGGGCCGGAATTCCTGGCCCAGAGGCATTCTGGGAGTTGAAGTTCGCCCATCTTCAAGTGGTCAAGTCTGAGAAACACCTATCTAGGCAGTTGCTTCTTACTACCTGTAGTCCTCGACTTACGACCACAACTGAGCCCAAAATTTCTGTTCCTAAGCGAGACGTTTGTTTAAGTGAGTTTTGCCCCATTTTACGACCTTTCTTGCCACCGTTATTAAGTGAACCTGCAAAGGTCGTAACTCTGAAAAACGGTCATAAGTCACATTTTTTTCAGCGCCGTCGTAACTTTGAACAGTCACTAAAGCAAACTGTTGTAAATTCAGGTGTACTTGTATATCTATCTACTTCATCAGAAAATGCAAATCAAGGGAATGCTATAAGCTAATGTGAAAAACTGGGAACACACGCCTTTCTGAAGGCTGTCATTTCCAAAACCACAAAATCAATGCTTCCCACAAAATTACAACCGACAAAATATGAGGTGTGTTTGCCCTGCCTCTCTACCCGGAAGCCTTTTATTTAATCCATTTGAGATTATTTCTCAGACCCAGGGCTGTTTTTAAATTCCTTTCTATTATCCCAAGGCTGGCTAAAATTAAAACAGCCGGAGGATTATCAAAAAAGTGATTATCTTTTTTTGCACAAAACAAAAATACCAGCAGACACATCGCGCATTCCTTCCCAGAAGCAACCTCCCATAGGCAGGAACATCACAATATTGCTTTTATAAATATTTACAATATTTAATAATTGTATATTATTACAATATTGTAAATTTAATGTACAATATTAAATGTGCTCAAAAATGCAACCGGTCCCCAGTCAAAATAAATAACAAAAAACACAAAATACAGGTAGTTCTCGATTTACGACCCCAATTGAGCCCAACATTTCAGTTGTTAAGCAAAACATTTGTTGAGTTTCGTCCCATTTTACCACCTTTCTTGCCACCGTTGTTAAGTGAATCCCTGCAGTTGTTAAGTTAGTAACATGGTTGTTAAATGAATCTGGCTTCCCCATTGACAAAGACATCAACTTATGTCCACAACGGAGCCCAAAATGGATGTTGGTAAGTGAGACATTTGTTAGGTGACCTTGGCCCCATCTTATGACCTTTCTTGCCACCGTTGTTAAGCGAATCCCTGCAGTTGTTAAGTTAGTAATACCGTTGTTAAGCGAATCCCTGCAGTTGTTGAGTTAGTAACACCGTTGTTAAGCGAATCCCTGCAGTTGTTAAGTTAGTAACACCGTTGTTAAGCGAATACCTGCAGTTGTTAAGTTAGTAACACTGTTGTTAAGCAAATCCCTGCAGTTGTTAAGTTAGTAACACCGTTGTTAAGTGAATCCCTACAGTTGTTAAGTTAGTAACACCATTGTTAAGCGAATCCCTGCAGTTAAGTTAGTAACAACGTTGTTAAGCGAATCTGGCTTCCCTATCAACTTCGCTTATCAGAAGGTCGCAAAAGGGGATCTCACGTGACTCTGGGACACAACAACGGTCGTAAGTATGAACCAGTTGCCAAGCTTCTGAATTTTGATCCCGTGATCATGGGGATGCTGCAACGGTCGTAAGTGTGGGGGAAATGGTCACAAGTCACTTTTTTCAGTGCCGTTGTCACTAAATGGACTGTCGCAAGTCGAAGATTACCTTTATGCTGAATCGTAAGCCACCCCAACTCTCTTTTAGCCTATTCCAACATGTTGTGCAACCACAGTTTTCTGTGGACCTCAGCATATATATTATACCCCTGTGACGGCTAATCTTTTTGCCATCATGTGCCAAAAGCGGGGGGAGCACAGGGGGGGCCACGCATGCGCGTGCCCACACCCATAATTCAATGCCCCCTGCCCCCCACGCATGCGCACACGACACTCCCCCGTGCTCCCCCCACTTTTTGCACGCGACGGCAAAAAGGTTACTGGTGGGCACTGAAGGCCCATTTTTCGCCCTTCCCAGACTCCAGAGGCTTTGTAGGCGCCTGGGGAGGGCAAAAACTGCCTTCCCCATTTCCCCCAGAGGCTGGAAATAGCCCATTTCCCGACTTCCGGTGGGCCTGGAAGGCCCGAAAATCAGCTGACCGGTGCGCACATGCGGGCTGGAGCTGAGCTAGGGCAACGCTCGCACGCCCACAGATATGACTCCACATGTCACTTGTGGCACGCGTGTTATAGGTTCGCCATCACGGTTATACCCCTTCACAAAAACCCTGGTCTAGAACTCTTAAGAAGCCCTTCTCCTCTGGTGTAGTCCAGTCCAGGTCTTCATACTCACCTTAAATATTGCTTTTAGTGGGACCTAGCAAGCAATGGCCTCAATCCGTCTCTCTCTTGCCACATGCAACTTTTTGGGAGCGTATAATTTACCGTCTAAGGGAGGAAACGGCAAATTACACCCTTCGCCTATCAAATGTGTCGTTGGCTAGCCAGCGTTTCCTATCCTGGCTGGGGATGATGAGAGTTGTGGTCCCATGCCCTCTGCAGACAGGCGGCAGACGGTCAGGAATTCGCCTTTGGGGAAACTGACCGGCTGCACGCGAAGTTTGGGAAGGAGGATTAAATGGGGCCCGTTGGCTTTGTCCCTCGGCACGTTAGGAGAAGCCGGATTGTCGGCTCAGCTCATCATTCGGTGTTATCAGCAGAAGAAGAGGCTTGTAGCTCACGACGTTTCCTTACCCATCTAGGTAACATCATCAGTGCTAGAAGAGAGTGGTGTTGGAGGAGGAGGAGGAGGAGAACTATGGGGTCCTTGGTGGTCTTTCAGCTCAGTTGTTTTTTTGCTAGAAGGAGGGGGGAAGAGGAGGAGGGAAGGAGTAGGAGAGAGAGAGGGAAAGAAGAAGAGGAGGAGGAGGAAAGGAGAAGCGGAGGAGGAGGAGGAAAGGAGAAGAGGAGGAGGAGGAAAGGAGAAGCGGAGGAGGAGGAGGAAAGGAGAAGAGGAGGAGGAGGAGGAAAGGAGAAGCGGAGGAGGAGGAGGAAAGGAGAAGAGGAGGAGGAGGAGGAAAGGAGAAGCGGAGGAGGAGGAGGAAAGGAGAAGCGGAGGAGGAGGAGGAAAGGAGAAGCGGACGAGGAGGAGGAAAGGAGAAGAGGAGGAGGAGGAGGAAAGGAGAAGAGGAGGAAGGAAGGAAGGAAGGAAGGGAGAGAGGGAGGGGAGGAGGAGGAGAAAAAGGACTGTGAAGTCCTTGGTGCTCTCTAAACTCAATTGTTTGCTTGCAGACGTCTCATTACCCAACTAAGTAACATCATCAGGGCTAGAAGGGAGTGGTGTTTGCAGAGTGGAAGAGGAGGAGGACAATGGGGTCCTTGGTCCTCTCTGAGCTTGACTGTTCACATGTAGATGTTTCAGTACTTTTCTAGGTAACATCATGGAGTGGGGTTTGCTCTCTGTTTATAAACAAGTAGCTTGCTTGCCCCACTCCTTTGTAGCACTGATAGTGTTACCTAGTTGGGTCATGAAACGTTTGCAAGAAAACAACCCAGCTCAGAGAGCACCAAGGACCCAGAATTGAGCGAAATGCCTTCTCTAACCAGAAAGTTACACATCCCCCCAGCCCCATGGCCAGATACTACAGTATTCTACTACAGGTAGTCCTCGACTTACAACAGTTCATTCAGTGACCGTCCGAAGTGACGACACTGAAAAAAGTAACGTACAACTTTTTCACACCTACGACCGTGGCATAACTCCCGTGTTCACATGATCAGAATTCAGACACTTGGGAACTGGCTCGCATTTATGACGGTCGCAGTGTCCTGGGGTCATGTGATCCCCTTCTAACAAGTCAATGGGATTCACTTCCCAACCATTTTACTAACGCCTGCAGTGATACACTTAACAACGGTGGGGAGAAAGGTCATAAAACGAGGCGAAACCCAATTGCCTTGTTTTAGCAAACGGAGAATTTGCGCTCCATTGTGGTCGTTAAGTCAAGGGCCACTTGCATTGCCAAAAAAATAAGACCCAACATGCATCTGACCACAGAGTCAACTTTAATTCAATCGCACCTCTATCTTCTAATCGCCCCTCGTATGTTCATTACACCTGGAGTTTCGCAACTTCAGTAACTTTAAAGGTGTGGGGACTTCAACTCCCAGAATTCCCTAGCCAGTATGGCCGCCGCTAAGAATTCTGGGAATCGAAGGCCACACATCTCCAAGTTGCCAAGATTGGGCAACATTGCTCTCTATAGCAGTTTAGGTCAGCTATGCTGGCTGGGGAATTCTGGGAATTGAAGTCCACCCATCTTATAAGTCGACAAGGTTATGAAACACTGCCTTAGATGTTGGCCTACATTGTGTTACTCTACCAGATGGGTGCTTGAGTCCCGATCCCCACCCCACAACACAACACAACTCCTCAAAGAGACAGCCCTCGTGGGCCGCGTAGTCCAATTCCTCCTTCAGACCTTAAAACCGCCATCACAACAAGCCTCAATCATATTAACAACTTGGTTGCACGAAACCTTGCAAATAGTAAGTACTACCAATGGCTACTCTTGCGTTTACTTGCCATAAGGACTAGAAACCGAAATACCTTGCCAAACTATTTCATGCCAGTGTCTTTGTAATCTTGACAAAACCACGTTCAAACGGAAGGTGTGATATTATCGGAGCCCCACCAGAAGTGAAGTTGGAGAAGACCGTGGCATTCAGGTCCCACATGCTGTCCGAGCAAACAATCCTAGATGTGACAACTCGGTCTGCAAAATTTTAACCCTGATCCCCAAACGCTGATGCAGAATTTATCAAAACAAGTCAGCAGAACTTAATCATCAGCCAAAATATTTTTTAAAGACTCCATAACACAAAAAGAAAGACCAAAAAAAAACTCACCACTTGTGGCTTGGTCCTGGAGCTGCTGGCATTCAGATCTCCATGATGTTTGGGGCATCTGGGGAGCTTGGGCTCCGTTGTGGTTGGAGTGGAAGGCGACGATCTGGGGGTATCCACAGTGCTGTTGGGGAGGGTCTCCCCAGAACTCAGAGTCAACATGTAGCGTTTGGTAACATCCTCCAAGGATGGAACCTGAAGAGCTGCAGAAGGTTTGGTAGGCAGGTGTGGGAGCTCCTGGATGGCAGGGTGGGCATTCTGATAGAGCGAACTGGGCAGGTGGGCATCGGAGATGGGGAGGAAGGTGGCGGGTTCACTGGTGTGGCGCACATGCTTGGAGGCTGGCCTTGCTCTGCCCAGCGTGGTGGGCACGGGGGAAGAAAGCGTCAACTCTTCCTTTTTGCTCAAATCCTGGCTATTCGCTCGGTCGCTGCGCTTCTTGGAACTTCGCCGAACTATCCTCGGCGACAGGACTTCAGCCAGCTTGGGATCAAAGCTAAAGTTTTGAGGGGCCTCATTGTCTTCTGGAGGCATCGGCAGAATTTGCTCCGACTGGGAGGACAACCTGTGCGCTTCCTGCTCCGTGGACTGGCCCCTTCGCTCCAAAAGGATAGGCTCACTGCTGGACGGAAGAATGTTCTGCTCCATCTCGTTGATGGCTTCTCCGGCCCCCATGAAGCCGGGGCTGGCATGCTCGCCACGGCGGCTGGGATCGCTGAAAGACTTCTTCTTGATGGGCTTCCCGTTCCCCTTCTCGTCGATCACCTTGTCCATGGCCCCAGGCTGGCTGACGATGTTCTGGATCACGGTGCTATAATCCTTCAGGCCGTCGCTGCAGACGGAGAGGTCGCTGGCAGCGCTCCCTGTGCAGTCAGACAAAGCGGCGGCCGAAGCATCTAAGACGCCGGGCTTCGAATTCAACGACCCCAGGAGGTTACTGTCCACGGAGAAGTTCTTGGAGTCCTCTGTGATGGAGCACCTTCTGTGGGGCATGGGGTCGCTGAGAGACCTGTAGGAATCGCCAGTGGATTCTCCGCTGCTTCCGTTGCTGGATTCGGAACCATTGTTTCCCAAGGATGGGAACTTCCTCCGGCGCCGAAGGGCGCTGGGAGTCAGAGGGGTCTCCGGCAAACCCTGGGACACCGTCTTGTGATTGGGGAGCACCTCCTCCACAACCGCCACGTTCTCGTTCCCTTTGGTTAGATGGTTTGGTAGAAGTTTCTCCTTCCTCTCACCGGCCTCCGTTCCTCTTCGGTTGGCCAACTTCCACGCAGCCACGGAGGGATCGAGATAACTGTAGGCAGGAGAGGTCTCTGGCTCGGTCACAATTCCTTCATCGGTCATACTGGATTCAGGACCTTCTTCTAAAGATTTCCTGCAGGATAAGTTTCCTTCGGAACCAGCTTTCTCCAAGCACTGACCGCAGCTTTCTTCATTCGGGGCCTCCTCTCCCTCCTCCGTCCCGTCCTTCCCCCTTTCCTTGGACTCCAAAGCAAAATTATAGTCATGTTCTGAGCCAATCTTACTTATCTTCTCGAAAACCTGCCTGGCTTCTTGGATGTACTGATCTTGAATGATTACAGGGAGCACCTCCTCTTCCCTGTCTCGGCTGTCGGAAACCACACCATTGTGGTCAAATCGGGTGGTCAGCAGAAGCTCCGAAGAGCTCGACTTCATGGCATTCTGCAGACAAAGGCGGCGGGAAGCTGGTTTATCTGAGTAAGTGAAGGATTTGGCCCGTCTCAGAGTCGCCGTGAGGTCCTTCAGGGTTGGACGGTGGCCCAAGACCCAACGGTTCGGGGGTTGAACCTCACCTTGGGATCTCCCCACCAACTGGTGCTCGGTTACTCCCTGGGGATAATGTTCATATCTGCTGAGACCATCACCGTTGCCACCACCAAAGGCCACGTCTTCTTGGTCACTCAACCTACTGCCCCTTTTCTTGGCCTTCAGCTCCGACAAGTCCGATTTCAGGAAACTGAGGAGGGCCATGGTCTCACTGGCAATATCCGGATTGGACATGGACTTCTGGTGCTTGGATCTGGCCGCCGGTTCAAGGCCGCAAGGCAGCAAACTCTCAAAGGAGGACAACTCCTGCTTGGACCTCCCCAAGCCCAACGGCAGCTTGGGACGGGCCCGGATGGGGGGCTGCAACCTGGCAGGGCTGTCGCTTGGGTTGAAACTGGAGGTCCGACCCAAACCGAGACCCAGCTTGCTTGGGCCGGTCCAGAAGACCCCCGGTTGGTCATCCTCCTTCAAAGTCTCCGTACTGGAGTATCTGCTGCTACTTCGGGAGCCGGACGGGCTGGACGCAAAGGGGGGGATGTTGACCTTGGAAACCCGGGACACCAGTGGCAGGGGAGGCCCCGAGGAAAGGGGGGCGGGGGTGCCCAGGAAGGGCCTTCCGCCCTCAGGTGGGACCCCCAAAAGCGGCCTGAGTCCCTCAGCAACGGAGCCCCCTTTGGCTTCTGGGGTAGTCCTCTCCTCCTCCTGGGGGGGCAGGAGACCCCCAGAAAGGTCCAGCTGGGCCTTGAGGTGCCACTCCATGCCGGCCACCACCTGGGCCTCAGTTTCCCTCTTCTTCCTTTCAAGGCAGCGTCTATTATGGGGCACCATCCGGTGGTCTTCCTCCTCCTCCTCCTCCTCTTCCTCACTGCCTGAGGAGGGCCTTGGGGGGCTCTTCCCTCGGGGCAAAGGCCTCAACTCGTCCTCGCTGCTGCTGGAGACCTCCGGGGGGACCCAGCCGCCCCAGGCCGGGCAGGGGGGCGACGGCGAGGCGGCGGCGGCGGCGGCCGGCGAGGCCGAACTATGCCAGGAATGCGAAGTATCCCACAGCTGAGGCGGCGGCGGCGGCCTCTCCGACGGGCCTGAGGGACCCCGAGGCGCCCGGAGCCCCGCGAAGGGGATGCAGCTGCGAGGCGGCGGAGGAGGAGGGACGCCCCGCCGCTCTTCAGCCCAGCAGGGCCCGCCGTCGGGAAGCAGCGGAGCCCCCGGGAGGTGGTCGGAGCCCGACGGCGGCCCCGTTTTGCTCCGCCAGCCGCCTCCGTCCTCCTCAGCCGGGCCGCCCCGTCCTCGCTCGGCCGCCTGGAGCTGCTGCTGCTGCTGCCGCCGAAAACTCTCGCCGAAAAGTTTGCGCATCTCCGTCACGCTGGGCCAGTCCGGCGCCGGCGCCTCGCCCGGCCCTTTGCAGGAGGAGGAGGAGGCGGCGGCGGTGGTGCTGCTGCTGCGGGGCGGCGGGGCCGGGGGCTGCTCGGGCGGGGGCGTCCCGCCGGCCTCGGAGCCCCCGAGCTCCTTCTGGGCGGCGGCGGGGCGGGCGCAGGTGGCTCTTCCGCGGCCGGCCGGAGCGGCGGGAGGAGGCTGGTCTTCGGAGCCGGCGGCGGCGCGGGGCGGGCAGAAGCGCTGGGAAAGTTGGCGCACGGAGGGCGAGAGGCTCCGCAGGGCGCGGCCGGCCGGCTCGGCTGGTGCTGGGCGGGAGGAGACGCTGAAGGAAGCGGCGCGGCCGGGCGACCGCCGCCCGATGGGCTCCGGTGGCGGAGGAAGAGGGGGCTCCCCCCGAGGGTCTCCGCCTCCTCCTCCGTCGGGCTGGGCCGGGCCGCTCCACTTGGCCAAGCGCTGGAAGGAGACGCTCCGGTAGAGGGGAGTCCTCTTCTGGCTCGGGGCCCCCTCCGCCATTGTTGAGGCCGGCGGTGGCAGGGCCCGCCCCCCGGATCTGCGGCGGGATCCCCGAGTCTGGGAAGCGTCCCGGGCACGCCGCCCCCGCCCCGCCGCCGGCCTCAAGCCATCCGAAGGAAGGAAAGAAGGAAGGAAGGAAGGAGGGTGGAGAGAGAGAGAAAGAAAAAGGAAGGAAAAAGAGGCAGCAGGAGAAAGAAACAGCGAGAGAGGGAGAGAGGAAGGAGAAAGTAAAACGAGTAAAGAAACCAACAGAAAACGAGGAAGAGAGAGCGAGAGAAAGAAGGAAGGAAGAAAACACGAGAGAAAGCACTAGAAGGAGAAAAAGAATGAGAGAATGAGAGAGCGAGAAGAAGGGAGGAAAGGAAGGAAGGAAGAAAATGCGAGAGAAAGAACTAGAAGGAGAAAAAGAGAAAAGAAAAAACAAGAATGAGGGAGAGAGAATGAGAGAAGGAAGGAAGGAAAGTAAGGAAGAAAGAAAGAAAATACGAGAGAAAAACTAGAAAGAGAAAAGGAGGAACGAAAACAAGAACGAGAGAGTGAGAGAATGAGAGCGAGAGAAAGAAGGAAGGAAAGGAAGGGAAAAAATACGAGAGAAAGAACTAGAAGGAGAAAAAGAAAAGAAAGAAAACGAATGAGGGAGTGAGGGAATGAGAGTGAGAGAAAGAAGGAAGGGAAGGAAAGGAAGAAAGAAAGAAAATACGAGAGAACTAGATAGAGAAAAGGAGAAAAGGAAAGAGTGAGAGAATGGGAGCGAGGGAAAGAAGGAAGGAAGGAAAGGAAAGGAAGGAAGAAAATACGAGAAACAACTAGAAAGAGAAAAAGAAAAGAAAACAACAATGAGAGAGCGAGAGAAGGAAGGAAGGAAAGTAAAGAAAGAAAGAAAGGAAAAGAAAGAAAGAAGGAAGGAACACTACAACTTTGAGAGAAAGAACTAGAAAGAGAAAAAGAGAAAAAACAACAAGGAGAGAGCGAGAGCAGGAAGGAAGGAAAGGAAGGAAGGAAGAAAGGAAAAGAAAGAAAGAGGGAATGAAGGAAGGAACACTACAACTTTGAGAGAAAGAACTAGAAAGAGAAAAAGAGAGCGAGAGAAGGAAGGAAAGAAAGAAAAAGAAAAAGAAAGAAAGAAAGAAAGAAAGAAAGAAAGAAAGAAAGAAAGAAAGAAAGAAAGAAAGAAAGAAAGAAAGAAGAGCACCGGGCGTGCGGAGGAGGAGGCAGGCAGCAGACTTCCACCGAGTTCCCACGTTCACTTCCGAGCTCGGGTCCCGCGGGGTGGAGGTGGGGGAAAATCCGGCCGAAGGCAGCTCCGAAGCGGCGTGGACGGCAACAATGTAAAAACGTTCCTTCCGCGCTGCGGCGGCCGGCCGAGCCAAGTCCCGGGCCGGAGGAGGAGGAGGGGGAAGCAGGGAGGGAAAAAAAACACAAGAAACCCCCTCCTCAAAAAAAGGAACCCACGAGGGGGATCGAACCAAGTCGAGGTTTCAGGCCGTCCAAAGGCGATCCGGGCCCGTCCGGGTTCCGTTGCAAGCGATCTCCGTGTGAAAATCCAACCGGGGTTGAAAATGCAACTTCTAACTCGCGCTTTGGGGGTTTAGGGGAGCTGGGGAGGAAACCCCCCCAAGACCTTTTGCAAAAGAAAAGGCTTGCTTTAAAAAAAAACAAAAAAAACCAAGACTCCCCCCCAAATTTCTCCTGGGTTGAGCCCCTTTCAAAGCGCATCCTTCTCTCCCCTTCGCATTTTTCTGTTTGTTGTGTTTATTTGTGCCTGCTTCCTTTCCCCCCTTCTCTTGCTGTGTGTGTGTGTTTTTTTTTTTCCTCCAAAGAAAAGTTTCACATAAACTTTCCCCCTGAAGGGGCGTGGCTTCCTCTTTCCCTCCCCCTCCTCCCCCCCCTCAAAGAAAAGGAGGGATGGTCTTTTGCAAGAATGAATCTTTGGGAACATTCCTTGCAAGAGAAACAGAAGGAAGGGGGGGGGGGGAGAGAAACGGAAAAGGGGTCAATATAGATTTACAGGCACTCACAAAACACAAGACAGGGACACACACACACACACACACAGAGGCCTAAGCAATGGATGTAAATTGTGGCTTTCCAGTTCGGCAAGACAACACCTTCAAACGTCAGGAAGAAGCCAACAAGGTTTAAATGCAAGAATAACTTGCATTTGCTGGATAAGCCTACATTGGTTATTCTACTGCATTGGATTGCCAAGCATCTGAATTTTTTTAATCTCATGTTCCTGCGGATGCCACAACGGTCATAAGTGTGAAAAACGGGCATAAGTCACTTTTTTCCAGTGCCGTTGTAACTTCGATCGCTAAACAAACTGTGGTTAAGTCCAGAACTAACCAGAACTGTAGATCACATTTACTCAACCTTGGCCCTCAACCTTTAAGATGTGTGTGGACTTCAACTCCCAGAATTCCCCAGCCAGCATATAGATTGACACACACATACACACACAGAGAGGCCTAAGCAATGGATGCAAATTGTGGCTTTCCAGTTCGGCAAGGCAACACCTTCAAACGTCAAGAAGAAGCCAATAAGATTTAAATGCAAGAATAAATTGCATTTGCTGGATAAGCAAGTCTGCCATTGGTTCGTACAGAATTTTGCAAGGGATGTGTGCAAACGTTTTACAATTTTGCAGCTCAGCTCCCCGAAAGGGATCCCAAGAATGTTTCCCTCTCTTATCGATCCCAAGCAAATTGAGTTTAAATAGACAGGCACTGTTCTGAACCCGAAATTTACTTTACTAAATTTACGTTGCTAAATAAACTCACTTTGTTAAGTGAGTTTTGCCTCGTTCTAGGAAACTTCTTGCCACAGTTGTTAAATGAGCCACTAGAGTTGTTAAAAGTTGGTTAAGCAAATCTGGCTTTCCCCGTTGACTTACAGTTGTGAGAAGGTCGCAAAAGGAAATCACATGACCCCAGGACACTGCAACCGTCGTAAATTCGAGCCAGTTGCCAAGCCTCTGAATTTTGATCTCATCATCCTGCGGATGCCGCAACGGTCATAAGTGTGAAAAACGGCCATAAGTCACTTTTTTCAGTGCCATTGTAACTTTGATTGCTAAACAAACTGTTGTAAATCCAGAATTAACTTGTATTGTAGATCAGTTGTTCCTCAACCTTGGTCCTTTTAAGATTTGTGGACTTCAACTCCCAGAATTCCCTTGCCAGTATATAGATTTACATACAAACACACACAGAGAGAGAATGAGAGAGAATGAGAGAGGGAGAGAGAATGAGAGAAAGAGAGAATGAGAAAGAGAGAGGGAAGGAGACAATGAGAGAGAGACAATGAAAGAGAAATGAAAGAGACGAGAGAGAGACAATCAGAGAAAGAGACAATGAGAGAAAAACAGAGAGACAATGAGAAAGACAATCAGAGAAAGTGAGTGAGAGAAAGAGGAGAGAAAGAGAGCCAATGAGAAAAAGAGACAATCAGAGAAAAAGAGACAATCAGAGAAAAAGAGAATCAGAGAAAGAGACAATGAGAGAGAGAGACGAGAGACAATCAGAGAAAGAGACAATGAGAGAGACAATCAGAGAAAGTGAGAGTGAGAAAGACGAGAGAGAGAGAGAAACAATGAAAGAATGAGAGAAATGAAAGAGACGAGAGACAATCAGAGAAAGAGACAATGAGAAAGACAATCAGAGAAAGTGAGACAGTGAGAAAGACGAGAGAAACAATGAGAAAGAATGAGAGAATGAGAAAGAGACAGTGTGAGAGAGAAAGACGAGAGAGAAACAATGAGAGAAAGACAATGAGAGAAATGAAAGAGAGAGATGAGAGACAATCAGAGAAAGAGACAATCAGAGAGACAATCAGAGAAAGTGAGAGTGAGAAAGACGAGAGAGAGAGAAACAATGAAAGACAATGAGAGAAATGAAAGAGACGAGAGACAATCAGAGAAAGAGACAATGAGAAAGACAATCAGAGAAAGTGAGACAGTGAGAAAGACGAGAGAGAAACAATGAGAAAGAATGAGAGAATGAGAAAGAGACGGTGTGAGAGAGAAAGACAAGAGAGAGAGAGAAACAATGAGAGAAAGAGACAATGAGAAATGAAAGAGAGACGAGAGACAATCAGAGAAAGAGACAATGAGAGAAAGACAGACAATGAGAAAGACAATCAGAGAAAGTGAGACAGGGAGAAAGACGAGAGAGAGAAAGAATGAGAGAATGAGAAAGAGACAGTGTGAGAGAGAAAGACGAGAGAGAGAATGAGAAAAAGAGACAATGAGAGAGAGGAATGAAAGAGAGAGAGAGAGAGAGACAATGAGAAAAAGAGACAAGGAGAGAATGAATGAGAGAGACCTAAGCAATGGACATACTTGTACTTTTCAATTTTTGCAAGGCAACACTTGGAAACTTCAAGAGGCCAACAGTCCAGCCCTGCACAGAATTTCAAAGCAACAATAACTTTGAGCCTTTTGGGTGAGCCTACATCGGTTCACAATTGTGCAGGGTGATTAGCTGAAGAGATCTCCCAAGACATGTTTGACTTGGCTTTGTCCTCACAAAAGGGGAGTCGCGTGACCCTGGGAAACATGCGACCGTCCGTCATAGTGACGAACCAGTTCCTGAGAGCGTCTGAATTTTGATCACGTGGCCAAGGGGAGGCTGCAATGGTGAAAAGCTTCTTTCAGTGCCTTTGTGACTTTGAACGGTCACTAAAGGAACTGTTGTCAGTCGAGGACTACCTGTAGCCTCTCCCTCCTTTCCCTTTTCCTTCCTTCCTTCCTTCCTTCCTTCCTTCCTTCCTTCCTTCCTTCCTTCCTTCCTTCCTTGTTTCTGGTCTTCCTGCCTACCTTCCTCCTCCTCCTCCTCTTCTTTCCCTCCCTCCTTCCCTTCCCTTTTGCTTGCTTCCTTCCTTCCTTCCTTCCTTCCTTCCTTCCTTCCTTCCTTCCTTCCTTCCTTCTGGTCTTCCTGCCTACCTTCCTCCTCCTCCTCCTCTTCTTTCCCTCCCTCCTTCCCTTCCCTTTTGCTTCCTTCCTTCCTTCCTTCCTCCCTTCCCTTTTCCTTCCTTCCTTCCTTCCTTCCTTCCTTCCTTCCTTCCTTCCTTCCTTCCTTCCTTCCTTCTGGTCTTCCTGCCTACCTTCCTCCTCCTCCTCCTCTTCTTTCCCTCCCTCCTTCCCTTCCCTTTTGCTTCCTTCCTTCCTTCCTCCCTTCCCTTTTCCTTCCTTCCTTCCTTCCTTCCTTCCTTCCTTCCTTCTGGTCTTCCTGCCTACCTTCCTCCTCCTCCTCCTCTTCTTTCTCTCCCTCCTTCCCTTCCCTTTTCCTTCCTTCCTTCCTTCCTTCCTTCCTTCCTTCCTTCCTTCCTTCCTTCCTTCTGGTCTTCCTGCCTACCTTCCTCCTCCTCCTCCTCTTCTTTCCCTCCCTCCTTCCCTTCCCTTTTCCTTCCTTCCTTCCTTCCTTCCTTCCTTCCTTCCTTCCTTCTGGTCTTCCTGCCTACCTTCCTCCTCCTCCTCCTCTTCTTTCCCTCCCTCCTTCCCTTCCCTTTTGCTTCCTTCCTTCCTTCCTTCCTTCCTTGTTTCTGGTCTTCCTGCCTGCCTGCCTTCCTCCCCTCCTCCTCCTCCTCCCCCTTTCCCCTCCCCCTCCTCTTCCCCTCCCTCTTTCAGACACACCCAGAGATCCTCCTTTCTACCCCTGCTGTTCCCTTCCCTTGCTTTCCTCTCCTGCCAATGCTTAAGTTTTTTTAAAGCACAGGACAGGACTGAATTAGTCTGTTGCCTCCATTGCTTTGTTCCCTTCTTCTGCCTTCTGGGTTCCATTTACACTTGGGGGTCTGGGGTTTTCCGAATGCTTAGTCCCCAGGAGTCCCAGCGAGCGCCCAGGTGTGCTCCATAAATAAATAGATAAGGAACAGTCGGTAACATAGACGCTCCATTCTAGGCAAAAGGTTGACCTTAAGGAAATGCGTTCCTGGAGCAGATACTCCAGATTAGGAAGCCTTGTTCTTTCGTTGTTGTTTGCACAAGTCGGTGCAATGAAGCGCTGAGGCCCCACACGGCCACTAAAAAGGACCGGAAGGCAGCCATTTTCCCCCGCCGCAACAACTTCGCTGCGGTTCAGTATATTATGCGGAAGTGGCATCGTCTAATCGCTTTTGGGAGCTGAGCCCCAAGAAATAGAAAGAAGACAAATCGTCACCCTAGCCACGTCTTGCAGGTTAACGGAATAACAGCTGGAAGGGAACCTTGGAGGTCATCTAGTCCCACGCCCTGCTCAAGCAGGAGAGCCTAGACCAGGTGATGGCTAACCTTTTTGCCGTCAGGTGCCAAAAACGGGAACGCGGGGGGTTGCGCGCATGTGTGCGCACACCCATAATTCAATGCCTCCCGCACCCCACACCCCCGGCCATGTGCACGCAAGCCCACCGCGCTCCCCCCACTTTTGGCATGCGATGGCAAAAAGGTTACCGGTGGGTTACCGGTAGGCCTGTTTTTTTTTGCCCTCCCCAATCTCCAGAGGCTTTCTTGGCGCCTGGGGAGGGCAAAAACAGCCTTCCCCACTGCCCCGGAGGCCCTCTGGAGGCTGGAAACAGCCTGTTTCCCAACTTACGGTGGGCCTGGAAGTCCCATTTTTCACCCTCCCCAGGTTCCAGAGGCTTTCTTGGAGTCTGGGGAGGGTGAAAACAGCCTTCCCCACCCCCCACCCCCAGAGGCCCTCCGGAGGCCAGAAACAGCCCGTTTCCCAACTTCCAGTGGGCCTGGAAGTCCTATTTTTCGCCCTCCCCAGGCTCCAGAGTCTTTCTTGGAGCCTGGGGAGGGTGAAAACAGCCCTCCCCACCCCCCACCCTCAGAGGCCCTACGGAGGCCGGAAACAGCCCGTTTCCCAACTTCCAGTAGGCCTGGAAGTCCCATTTTTCGTCCTCCCCAGGCTCCAGAGGCTTTCTTGGAGTCTGGGGAGGGTGAAAACAGCCTTCCCCACCCCCCACCCCCAGAGGCCCTCCAGAGGCCGGAAACAGCCCATTTCCCAACTTCCGGTGGGCCTGGAAGTCCCATTTTTCGCCCTCCCCAGGCTCCAGAGGCTTTCTTGGAGTCTGGGGAGGGTGAAAACAGCCTTTTCTTTTCTTTTTTCTTTTAATTTGATTTATATGCCGCCCTTCTCCGAAGACTCAGGGCGGCTTACAATGTGCTCAGCAATAGCCTTCATCCTTTTGTATATTTATACAAAGTCAGCTTATTGCCCCCACAAACTGGGTCCTCATTTCACCTACCTTAGAAAGGATGGAAGGCTGAGTCAACCTTGAGCCTTGGCGAGATTCGAACCCTGCAGTAATTGCAGGCAGCTGGTCTTAAGCAGCTTAATAACAGGGTGCCTTAAACCCTAGTACTACCAAGGCTCTTCCAACTTCCGGTGGGCCTGGAAGTCCCATTTTTCGCCCTCCCCAGGCTCCAGAGGCTTTCTTGGTGCCTGGGGAGGGCAAAAACAGCCTTCCCCACCCCCCACCCCCAGAGGCCCACCGGAGGCCGGAAACAGTGTGCCCGGAAGGCCCGAAAATCAGAGCTGGAGCTGAGCTAGAGCAGTGCTTGCGTGCCCACTGATATCACTACCCTATAGCATTTCAGACAAATGGTTGTCCAATCTCTTTTTAAAAGCCTGCATGGTTGCAGCATTCACAACTTCCGGAGCCGGATTGTCTGAATGCAGAGTCATTAGCCAGTCTGATGTATCACGGGTAGGCCTCGATTTACGACTCGTCACTTAGCGACTGTTTGAAGTTATGACCTATCTGGAAACCAGGACTTACAACCTGGAACCCAAGTTCTGACGATCACAGGACTGCACTTGGCAAGGAGACCATGTTTTCAGCCGTTTCTTGCGTCATCTTCCTGTTTTAAAACCCAGCACTCATTTCTAGTTTTCGGCCAAACCACACCACACCAAAACAATAGATTCGCTTAACAATCGTGGTGTTTGTCCCGAAGATTATTCCCCACCGGAAGTCCAGCCAAATTATTTAATTCGTTTTATCTTATTTTAAATTTTTTGTATTTATGTGTTTTACTCTATGGCTGTTCACCGCCCTGAGTCCTTCGGGAGTACAAATTCAATAAAATAAATAAATAAAATAAATAAAAGATGCTTTTCTTTTTTTTTTTTTTCAAGAGGCAATTGGACTTTCTGTTTTTTTTCTTTTGAAGACGTTTCCCTTCTCATCCAAGAAGCTTCTTCAGCTCTGACTGGGTGGTGGGGAATGGTCATCCAGTCAGAGTTGAAGAAGCTTCTTGGATGAGAAGAGAAACGTCTTCAAGGAAAACAAGAAAGTTCAGTTGCCTCTTGAAAAAAAAAAACATGACCTTGGATGACGGAGAACCTCCATAGACAATTGTGGTGTTTGCTTAACAACCACCACAAAAAAATAATAATAAAATCACGCGACTGACCATTTTACGACCTACAACCGTCGCTATTACGGTCGTTATTCAAGGACTTAGTGAAAAGTGCTGGACTAGAAACTGGGAGACGTGAATTCTAGTCCTTCCTCAGCCATAAAGAAGCCCCTGAGTAACTTTAAACCGATCCCTTTCTCACAGCCCAGCCCACCTCAAAGCGTTGTTGTGACAGAGAAAATAGGAGTCAGAAGTATGTTTGCTACCTTGAGTTTCCAAAAGGCAGGTAGAATATCCATGAAGATATCATCAACACAATACAGGCAGTCCTTGATTTACAAATTTCGTTTAGGGACCGTTCAAAGTTACAACGGTACTGAAAAAAAGTGACTTATGACCGTTTTTCACACTTAACGACCATTGAAGCATCTCCATGGTCTCGTGATCCAAATTCAGACTCTTAAACTCATAGTTATGACGGTCGCAGTGTCCACGGGAAAACCAGGTCCACTTAACAACCGTGGCAAGAAAGGTCGTAAAACAGGGCAAAGCTTACTTAACAAATGTCTCACTTAACAACATAAATCTAACAACGGTCACCTAGAAGTCCTAATCTGGGTTTTATCCATTTATCCGAATCTCTCTTGGTTTTATTTTTCAGCTGGCTAAGTGGCCCCTCTAGGACCCGAAAGTCAATTCTGCAGAAATCTATATATATATATAAAAGTGAAAACCACTCACGTCGTAATCACAAAATCTCCAGAACCGTAAAGCCTACAAACTTGAAATTTGCCACGTATGTTCCTCTTGGCTTCTAGGTGCTCACTAAGAAAGGATTTTTCGAAATGACCATCAGAACATTAGTATTTCCTATATTATTACTAACACGCTCTGATGCTAAGGAGTTCTACTCCCCCTCCCCCCCTGAAAAGAAATCTGTTCCAAATGCAAAACACAAGCAGAGGAGAGGAGTTTCACTTTCAGTTTTACTTTCACAGCAGGAAGCAGCTTTAATACAGAACACTTGAGCTAAGCCACGCCCAGCCTCCTTCCTAACTCCTTCTTGCTCACACAGCAAATACCCTCTGATGCTAACAAGTTCTATTCCCCCTCTCCATCTCAAAAGAAATCTGCTCCAAATGCAAAAACACAAGCAGAGGAGAGGAGTTTCCATCACATAGTTTCGTAGCGAAGCACAGGCATCCAGCTAGTATAAAAATAAATAAAATACAAACTAACGGAGTCAGCTTCTCAGAGATTCTGCAATAATTACGAGAGTTTTCTGAACTGGAAGCAAAAAAAAAAGAAAAAAGAAAAGCAATTTGGAGCTCTAGTGAACGTCGCAGCATAAATAAGTTCTCAACCAAGCTGTAACACAACACATGCGCGCGTACTGGAAGCACACAACAGGATTGTGTATGCTTCAGGAGCTGCTTAATTATTATATTCTGAAGCGGCCCTTTTCTGAGGACAGAGTTCAGTTACAGAATAACTCACTAATGCCTCCCGCAAAGAAGGTGGAAACTTTGCTTTTAATCAGTCATCCATTGACAAGGCTGAGATTTGCTGGGAGTTATTTCCCTTCCTAAAAATGCTTCGCAGGCATCCTCAGGACTGCTCCTAAGATGCAGAGATGACAACACAAGCACAGAGTCGGAAGGGACCTTGGAGGTCTTCTAGTCCAGCCCACTGCTCAGACAACAGGAAAACCTATACCATTTCCAGAAAAAATGGTTGTCCAATTTCTTCTTAAGAACCTCCATTGATGGAGCATTCACAATTTCTGGTGGCAAGTTGTTCCACTGGTTAATTGTTCTCACTGTCAGGAAATTTCTCCTTAGTTCTAGTTCTGAAATGGTCTAGGGCCGTGATGGCGAATCTATGGCATACGTGCCAGAGGTAGCACGCAGCACCCTCTCTGATGGCACACCAGCTGTTGCCCCAGTTCAGCTCTGCCACGCATGTGCACACGCCTCCCACCCAGCTGGTCTTCGGGTCTCTGCTGTGCATGCAAAGGGGGGGGCACACACACATGCATGGGGGTGGAGGTGTCTGGGGGGCATGCATGCATGCATAGGGCGTGGGATGTGTGCGCAGGGGTCACGCATTGCATTTTGGGGGTTTGGGCACCCGTTTGTGCATTCTCGCATGCGCACATGCGCTTTGGGCACACAGTCCGGAAAAGGTTAGCCATCACTGATCTAGGGTTTACTGCTTGAGCAACGGGTTGGACTAGAAAACCTCCAAGGTCCCTTCCAACTCTGTGATTTGATTTGATTTGATTTGATTTGATTTGATTTGATTTGATTTGATTTGATTTGATTTGATTTGATTTGATTCCTATTCTATTCTATTCTATTCTATTCTATTCTATTCTATTCTATTTTCTCTTCTCTTCTTTTCTCTTCTTCTTCTCTTCTCTTCTCTTTTCTCTTCTCTTCTCCTCTTCTACTATTCTATTCTCTTCTCCTATTCTCTTCTCTTCTTCTATTTTCTCTTCTTTTATTTTCTCTTCTCTTCTCCTCTTCTCTTCTACTATTCTATTCTATTCTATTCTATTCTATTCTATTCTTCTATTTTCTCTTCTCTTCTTTTCTCTTTCTATACTCTTCTCTTCTCTTTTCTCTTCTCTTTTATTTTCTCTTCTCTTCCCTTCTCTTCTTCTCTTCTCTTCTACTATTCTATTCTATTCTCTTCTATTCTCCTATTCTCTTCTATTCTCTTCTTCTATTTTATCTTCTCTTCTCTTCTTTTCTTCTCTTCTCTTCTCCTCTCCTCTCCTCTCCTCTCCTCTCCTCTCCTCCCCTCCCCTCCTCTCCTCTCCTCTCCTCTCCTATTCTGTTGGCTCTCTCCTTGTTCAATTTCCATCTATTATTCCTTCATGTCTGGCCTTCGGGTGCTTTGGAGAATAGCTTGACCCCCTTCCTCCTCTCTGTGGCAGCCCCTCAAATATTGAAAGATGCTATCCTGTCTCCCCTGGTCCTTCTCTTCGCTAGACTAGCCATGCCCAGTTCCTGCAACCGTTCATCGCATGTTTTAGCCTCCAGTCCCTTCATCATCCTGGTTGCTCTTCTCTGCACTTTTTCTAGAGTCTCAACATCTTTTTTTTTTTTGGGAATGTGGTGACCAAAACTAGATGCAACATTCCAGGCGTGGCCTTACTAAGGTTTTATAAAGCGTATTTGTCTGTATTTGCTTGGTTGCATAGCAGTTCTTCTAAAAAAAAAACAACAACTTCCTGTTCTGGTTGATAAGGTTGACCAGGAATTTGTTCCTTGATAAATTTTGCAGAATTTTCTGACGTGACTCACGCCGAGGCCTCAGAATCGGCTGTCCCTTTGCAGAGCTGTTTTGGTCGATAGATGGCGCTGCGCGACCACAAACCGTTTTCATTTATGCACCAAATCTTTTTTTGAGTTTTCCTTGCAACATTCCTGTAATTTGATTTACTGGTCTAAGCTGAGCGGTGGTGGGAATGGCTTGACCTCCGGCCTCTCGTCGGCGACTTATCCTCAATTTCATTGCTCCATTGTCCAAATCTGCTGGGCACAGATACAGTGCTACAGTAATTACATCTGTAATACAAATAATACCAATCTATAATACATTTATTTATTTTTTGGTAATAAAAATGTGTACTACAAAACTGGGCACAGATACAGTAATACACCTGGAATACTGCATCCAGTTTTGGTCACCATATTATAAAAAAAGATGTTGAGAATGCAGAGAAGAGCAGCAAATATGATTAGGGGACTGGAGACTAAACATAGGAAGAAATGGCCAGTCTAGAGATAAGAAGGACTAAGGGGAGACATGATAGCAGTCTTCCAATATCTCAGGGGCTGCCCCAAAGAAGAGGGAGTCAAGCTGTTC
>JAXLNS010000005.1:3099847-3142347 GCA_037215915.1 Pantherophis vulpinus
TGCAAGTCAAGGACTCCCTGTGTACGATAAAAACCTCAACGCACAATTTCTTGGAATCAAGAGATCAAGAGGAAGACAAAAAAAAAAAAAAAAAACGGAGGAGGGCAGAATTTAGGGAAATTCCCAACTCTGCTTCCAAGTTCAATTTTCAAACTTAAGTGCATAAATAACATTTTTCTGAGTCGAAATCCTTTTCCGGTGGGGCTGCTGGATCTACCCTGGGAAGATATTCCAGGATGCGTAGAGGACGGAGAACGGTTGCGCAAAGGAGCTGCACATGTTTTGGATCCTAGGGGCTGCCCCCCAAATGCCTTCTCAAGCCCCCCCACCCCACCCCACCCCATAGCTGAAGTCTGGAGCTTTTGAACGACTGCAATTTCTTCTTAGCTGGGTAGCCGTCCCTTGTAGATCCTGTGTAGTCGATCCCCTCTCCCACAAAAGGGTTTTTAATCCACATATCTCACAGGTCCCGGGGGTGGGGGTGGGGGGTTGAGGTACTCATAAGCCCCCAGGCCACCATCACTCTGGAGTCTTTCCATACATTGATGCCAAAATCTCTAGTCGATCCACAGAACAATGGACGGAAACAAATCAAGGAGAGACCAAGGTAGAACTAAGGAGAAAGTTCTTGAAGGGAAGAATAATTAACCATTGGAACAGCTTGCCTCATGAAATTGTGGGTGCTCCAACTCTGTGCGGTTTTAAAGAAGAGACTGGACAACTATTTGTCCGGAATGCTAGAAGGCAGTGTTTCTCAACCTCGGTAGCTTGAAGATGGGTGGACTTCAACTCCCAGAATCCCCCAGCCAGCAGCGCTGGCTGGGGGATTCTGGGAGTTGAAGTCCACCCATCTTCAAGCTTCCAAGGTTGAGAAACACTGCTATAAGGTTTCCTCCTTGAGCAGGTGGACCTCCAAGGTCCATTTCCAACTCTGTTGTTCCACCAGAAAACGTATCACGGTAGTAGGTCCTTAACTGTACATTTATTAAATTAAACATGGTGCCCTTGGCACGTTCGTCATTCACCGGAATGTCCGAAATTTAGTTTATTCCCAGATTAAAGCACTATATTCCTTTTTTTTTTTTTAAAGGTGTGCACCTACAAAGGGTGTGATTGGGAGGGTCTCTGCCCCTTTGATTAAAAATATTAGCTCGGGGGTTTTTTCCTTCCAATGGTGCGGTTGATAAAAGCAGACTTCACAGTTCCTGCTTCGAATTTTCCTGCTTGGTTGCACAACGGGAGATCCGGAGATCTCCAGAGCCATTGGTCCGATCAATCGATCTCCAAAAGATGAAGAATTCTATCGCAGCCAAAACCTACGGGTGAAAGGAACGGATGGCCAGGAAAGAATTTACACCGTATCGTTCGCCTTCTCCATGAGAAGAGAACCTTCTCAGCTGTTGGCATGGCCTCCAGAGCTGGTCCTACAGCTCATTGTAGGCCGTTTCCTCCTGCCGGTTGGGCCCCGGGGTGCCAAGTGCAGAAGAAGGGGTGATGCCAAGGGGGAAGACCACCAGCCTGTCCTTGGTAGAAGATCAGATCTTCTTCCCGAGGGCACCCGTTCCGTCCGTCGTCACGAATCGTGCTTCCACTTGGAGCTGACCTTGTCCAGCAAGTGCCGCGTGCTTTCCCGAAATTTCCGTTGGGTGAAGTAGAAGAGGATGGGATCCAGGACGCTGTTCATGCTGGCGAAGGGACGGGTGCACTTGTAGGTGATGGCAAAGGCCTGGCGGGTGAGGCAGTGCACCTCGGGGAACGAGCGGACGATCAGGTAGATGGTCTTGGTCAGGTGGAACGGGAAGAAGCTGATGGCGAAGACGAGGACCACGATAATAATCATCCGGATGGCCTTGTCTTTCTTCTTGCGGACGGCCAACCCGATCATCTCGTCCTTCTGGCACAGGATCTTCGTCATGCTACAGTAGCACCCCAAGATGGAGAGGAAGGGGATCAAGAACCCCGTAACCGTCAGGGTGATGCCGTACGGGAAATACCCGGCCGAGTTTTCCGGCGTGCTCAGGTCGTAGCACACAGTCCGGTTCCTCTGGATGCCGGTGGACGCGTAGAGGAAAGTGGGCAGACACTGAGCTGTCACCACAATCCAAACCAGGGCGCAGACGCCCCAAGTGAAGCGTTTCCCCCTTTTCTTGTGCCACGTGGAGAGCGGGTGGCAAATGCCCAAATAGCGCTGGATGCTAATGCAGGTCAGGAAAAGGATGCTGCCGTGGAGGTTGGTATAGAACTGAAAACGCACGAAGCGGCAGGTGAAATCCCCAAAGGGCCAATAATCCTTCTGAGAATAGTTGTAGATCAACAGCGGGAGAGAGCAGACGTAAAGGAGATCGGCCACCGCCAGATTCAACATGTAGATCATCGTTCGAGTCAGGACTTTTCGGGACAGCCAGATCTGGATGATGACCACGAAGTTCAAGGGAAACCCCAACACCAGGACGACGGAGTATACCACCGGCAGCAGGATCTGTTTAAACTCTTCATGGTACGTGCAGGAATCCTTGATGGCGGTCGGAGATGTCTGGTTATCCATCCCAGGACTTCTGGAGGCGCCCGGCTCCACCTCAAATCGTCCGTCCGGTGCAGCGAACCTGGAGTTAAGTACAAAGAGTCGTTAGATGTATTTTTTTCTTCTCTTGGCTTTCTCTTTTTTTAAAAAAAAAATTAGTTTAAAATGGAAAGTACAAAAATGCAAAAGAAAATTGGAGGAAAAAAAATAAGGGAGGGGAAAGGTGTAGTAAGGCAAACGGAAAAGAAGAAAGAAAAATATTGACTTCCGACACCCCCCCCCCCCCCGTTTGGTGCGGTAGAATAAGATAATGGCCTCAAATTTCAAGTTTTAACTTTTACATGATAAAGAATAGAATAGAATAGAATAGAATAGAATAGAATAGAATAGAATAGAATAGAATAGAATAGAATAGAATAGAATAGAATAGAATAGAATAGAATAGAATAGAATAAGAAAATAGAATAGAATAGAACAAAATAGAATAGAATAAGAAAATAGAATAGAATAGAATAGAATAGAATAGAAGAGTAGAGTAGAGTAGAATAAGAAAATAAAATAGAAGAGAAGAGAATAGAATAGAATAAGAAAATAGAGTAGAGCAGAGCAGAGCAGAATAGAATAGAATAGAATAGAATAGAATAGAATAGAATAGAATAGAATAGAATAGAATAGAATAGAATAGAATAGAATAGAATAGAATAGAATAGAATAGAAATATGGAATAGAAATGGAAAAGGAAAGGAAAGGAAGGGACAAGAAGAGTAGAGAAGAGGAGAAGAGAAGAGAAGAGAAGAGAACAGAACAGAACAGAACAGAATAGAATAGAATCACAGAGTTGGAAGGGACCTTGGAGGTCTTCTAGTCCAACCCTCCTGCTCTCAGGCAGGAGACCCCATACAATTTCAGTCAAATCTCTTCTTAAAAACTTCCAGTTTTGGAGAATTCACCACTTCTGGAGGCAAATTATTCCATATAATCGAGCTATTTCTATAACGACAAACCTATCTAATTGGTAAAACCCCAAATCAAAAGTTTCAGCGTTTTTTTCCCACACAAAGTCCAGAAAAGGTTTCCAAGTAGAAACAAAAGTAATTGTGTTCCCCCCCCCCCTTTAATCAAAGCAGTCAATTTAGCCATCTTTAGATTTAGATGGCTAAATTTTCTTGGCTTTCCACCCGATTTTGTCTCAAGCATTTTAGAGCCTGGATCTCCAAACTTGGCGACTTTAAAACTTGTGGACTTCAACTCCCAGAATTCCTCAGCCAGCCATGGCTGTAAACTTTTTTATATCTACAAGCAGCAGAAATGCTGGCTTGCTATGATCTCTGTGGGCCACAAGGTGGCAATCTCACCCCAGTCAGGAGCCAGACTCTGGGCTGCTGAAGCAGAGCCCAGGAGAAAGAGAGAGAGAGGGAGGGAGGGAGGGAGGGAGGGAGGGAGGGAGGAGATAAAGAAGGGAAGGAAGAAAGGGAGGAAAGGAGTGAGGAACGGAGGAAGGAAGGAAGGAAAAAGATAAATTAGGGAGGGAAGGAAGAAAGGGAGGAAGGGAGATAAGGAAGGGAGGGAGGGAGGGAGGGAGGGAGGGAGGGAGGGAAGGAAGGAAGGAAGGAAGGAAGGAAGGAAGGAAGGAAGGAAGGAAAAAGATAAATTAGGGAGGGAAAAAGGGAAGAAAAAAGGGAAGGAGGAAGGGAGATAAGGAAGGAAGAAACGGAGGGAGGGAGGGAGGAGATAAAGAAGGGAAGAAAGGGAGGAAAGGAGGAAGGAAGAAAAAAGATAAAGAAGAGAGGGGAAAAGGGAAGGAAGAAAGGGAGGGAGGAAGGAATGAAGGAAGGAAGAAAATAAATAAAAGAAGGGAGGGAGGGAGGAGAGATAGGAACAAGGAAGGAAGCAAAGATGGAAGCAGATGAAGGAAGAAAGAGAAGAAGGGAAAGGGAAGGAAAGGGAAAGTACAAGGATAGTGAAAGGAAGAGAGGGAGGGAGGGAGAAAGGGAGATAAGGAAGGAAGAAATGCAGGGAGGGAGGGAGGAGATAAAGAAGGGAAGGAAAGGGAGGAAAGGAGGAAGGAAGGAAAAAGATAAAACAGAGAGGAGAAAAGGGAAGGAAGAAAGAAAGGGAGGGAGGGAGGAAGGAAGGAAATAGAAGAAGGGAGGGAGGGAGGAGAGATAGGATCAAGGAAGGAAGCAAAAATGGAAGCAGATGAAGAAGGAAGAAAGAGAAGAAGGGAAAGGGAAGGAAAGGGAAAGTACAAGGAAAGTGAAAGGAAGAGAGGGAGGGAGGAAGGGAGATAAGGAAGGGAAGGGAGGAAGAAAGAAAGGAAGGAAGGAAGGAAGGAAGGAGATAAAGAAGGGAAGGAAAAAAGGGAGGAAAGGAGGGAGAAAGGAAGAAGATAAAAGGAAGGGAAAAAGGGAAGGAAGAAAGGGAGGGAGGGAGATAAGGAAGGGAAGGAAGAAAGGGAGAAAAGGAGTGAGGGAGGAAGGAAGGAAGGAAAAAGATAAAGAAGAGAGGGGAAAAGGGAAGGAAGAAAGGGAGGGAGGAAGAAAGGAAGGAAGGAAATAAGTAAATAGAAGAAAGAAGGGAGGGAGGAGAGATAGGAACAAGGAAGGAAGCAAAGATGGAAGCAGGTGAAGAAGGAAGAAAGAGAAGGAGGGAAAGGGAAAGAAAGGGAAAGTACAAGGAAAGTGGAAGGAAGATAGATAGGGAGAGAGGGAGGGAAGGAAGGAAGGAAGGAAGGAAGGAAGGAAGGGAGTTAAAATCTGAGGAAGAAAGGAAAATAAGAAAGGCTGGAGAGAAATAAATGGGGAAGGAAGAAGGTAGAAACTAAGGAGAAAGAGAAAGGAGAGAAAGTAGAAAGCGAGATAGAAATATATATTTTTGATGGCCAGAGTAAAAAAAAGATGCAAAGTAAAACGGACCAAATTTCTGTTTAGCATCCAAACAATTTGTTGCCAGGCGACGGGAACATTTAAATGATAAAAGGGGTCTGCTCAAGTTCACTGTTGGACAATACAAAATAGGAAATCTTTGTTTTATTCTATTATTCTCTAAGGAACAGGGAGGCATTATTGTTTACAAAGAGATCAGATCAGTCCTTTCAGAGTCCGGATGAAAAATTACAGGCAAGTTTCAACATACCCGCACCATGTAAAATGGAAATTTAAGCCCACAGTAACAAGCAAACACAGAGAAGGAACAACCACAGAGTGATAGGCAGATCAAGAGATTTAAGAACTGTCAAAAGTTCCCCATACATTCCCTAGAACAGGGGTGGGGAATTATGGCCCTTTCATGACTCCTGGACTTCAACTCCCAGAATCCCTCAGCCACCAAAGGGAATTATGGCCCTTTCTGGACTCCTGGACTTCAACTCCCAGAATCCTTCAGCCAGCAAAGGGAATTATGGCCCTTCATGACTCCTGGACTTCAACTCCCAGAATCCTTCAGCCAGCAAAGGGAACTATGGTCCTTACATGACTCTGTGGACTTCAACTCCCAGAAACCCTCAGCCAGCAAAGGGAATTATGGCCTTTTCATGACTCCTGGACTTCAACTCCCAGAATCCCTCAGCCACCAAAGGGAATTATGGCCCTTTCGTGACTCCTGGACTTCAACTCCCAGAATCCCTCAGCCACCAAAGGGAATTATGGCCTTTTCATGACTCCTGGACTTCAACTCCCAGAATCCCTCAGCCACCAAAGGGAATTATGGCCTTTTCATGACTCCTGGACTTCAACTCAGTCGACCCCGAGGCACCTTGCTTGTGGGGTGCCACAAGGGTCGGTCCTCTCGCCCCTTCTGTTCAACATTTATGTAAAGCCGCTGGGTGAGATCATCCGTGGCTTCGGGGTGGAGTTCCATCAGTACGCTGATGACACCCAGCTGTACATCTCCACCCCAGGCCACCCCAACGATGCCCTTGAAGTGATGTCCCAGTGTCTGGAGGCCGTGCGGGCCTGGATGGGGAGAAACAGGCTCCGACTCAACCCCTCCAAGACCGAGTGGCTGTGGCTTCCGGCGTCCCGATATAGCCAGCTGACGCCATCGCTGGCTATTGGGGGCGAATCACTCGCCCCCACGGAGAGGGCTCGTAACTTGGGCGTCCTCCTGGATGCACGGCTGTCGTTAGAAGATCATTTGACGGCCGTGGCCAGGGGAGCTTTTTATCAGGTTCGCCTGATACGCCAGTTGCGCCCCTTTCTAGATCGGGACTCTCTACGCACAGTCACTCAGGCACTCGTCACTTCCCGCCTGGACTACTGCAACGCTCTCTACATGGGGCTCCCCCTGGGGTGCACCCGGAGGCTCCAGCTGGTCCAGAACGCGGCCGCGCGGGGGATTATGGGGGCGACGAGGCGCTCCCACGTAACACCTCTCCTGCGCGAGCTGCACTGGCTCCCGGTGGTCTTCCGGGTGCGCTTCAAGGTGTTGGTGACCACCTTTAAAGCGCTCCATGGCTTAGGGCCGGGGTACTTACGAGACCGCCTTCTGCCGCCAATAGCCTCCCACCGACCGGTTCGCTCGCACAGAGTGGGCCTCCTCAGGGTGCCGTCCGCCAGACAATGTCGGCTGACGACCCCCAGGGGGAGAGCCTTCTCTGTGGCGGCGCCCACCCTCTGGAACAACCTCCCCCCAGAGATACGTACAATAACAGACCTCCGGATTTTTCGTCGGGCCCTGAAAACCCATTTATTTCAACTAGCGGGGCTGGCCTGAGTTAATTTTAAATTGATTTTAAATTGGGTTATTTTAATTTACGGCCAATAATATTTAATTATTTTAAATTGTTTTTAAATTTTGTATGTATTGTTTTTTACTCTGGCTGTTCACCGCCCTGAGTCCTATTTTGGAGAAGGGCGGTATAGAAATTTAAATAATAATAAATAAATAAATAAATAACTCCCAGAATCCCTCAGCCAGCAAAGGGAATTATGGCCCTTTCATGACTCCATGGACTTCAACTCCCAGAATCCCTCAGCCAGCAAAGGGAATTATGGCTTTTTCGTGACTCCTGGACTTCAACTCCCAGAATCCTTCAGCCACCAAAGGGAATTATGGCCTTCCGTGACTCCTGGACTTCAACTCCCAGTATCCCTCAGCCAGCAAAGGGAATTATGGCCCTTTCGTGACTCCTGGACTTCAACTCCCAGAATCCCTCAGCCAGCAAAGGGAATTATGGCCCTTTCCTGACTCCTGGACTTCAACTCCCAGAATCCCTCAGCCAGCAAAGGGAATTATGGCCTTCCGTGACTCCTGGACTTCAACTCCCAGAATCCCTCAGCCAGCAAAGGGAATTATGGCCCTTTCCTGACTCCTGGACTTCAACTCCCAGAATCCCTCAGCCAACAAAGGGAATTATGGCCTTCCGTGACTCCTGGACTTCAACTCCCAGAATCCCTCAGCCAGCAAAGGGAATTATGGCCCTTTCCTGACTCCTGGACTTCAACTCCCAGAATCCCTCAGCCAGCAAAGGGAATTATGGCCCTTTCGTGACTCCTGGACTTCAACTCCCAGAATCCCTCAGCCAGCAAAGGGAATTATGGCCTTCCGTGACTCCTGGACTTCAACTCCCAGAATCCCTCAACCAGCAAAGGGAATTATGGCCCTTTCCTGACTCCTGGACTTCAACTCCCAGAATCCCTCAGCCAGCAAAGGGAATTATGGCCTTCCGTGACTCCTGGACTTCAACTCCCAGAATCCCTCAGCCAGCAAAGGGAATTATGGCCCTTTCCTGACTCCTGGACTTCAACTCCCAGAATCCCTCAGCCAGCAAAGGGAATTATGGCCTTCCGTGACTCCTGGACTTCAACTCCCAGAATCCCTCAGCCAGCAAAGGGAATTATGGCCCTTTCGTGACTCCTGGACTTCAACTCCCAGAATCCCTCAGCCAGCAAAGGGAATTATGGCCTTCCGTGACTCCTGGACTTCAACTCCCAGAATCCCTCAGCCAGCAAAGGGAATTATGGCCTTCCGTGACTCCTGGACTTCAACTCCCAGAATCCCTCAGCCAGCAAAGGGAATTATGGCCCTTTCCTGACTCCTGGACTTCAACTCCCAGAATCCCTCAGCCAGCAAAGGGAATTATGGCCCTTTCGTGACTCCTGGACTTCAACTCCCAGAATCCCTCAGCCAGCAAAGGGAATTATGGCCTTCCGTGACTCCTGGACTTCAACTCCCAGAATCCCTCAACCAGCAAAGGGAATTATGGCCCTTTCATGACTCCTGGACTTCAACTCCCAGAATCCCTCAGCCCGAGCATGGCTGGCTCAAGAATTCTGGGAGTTGAAGTCCACAAGTCATGAAAGGGCTAATTGTTCCCCACCTCTGCCCTAGAGCAAAACAGATTGCAAAACTTTCTCTAAGTTGCATAAATCACCCATTTTATAGGCTTCTAACTATAAAATGCCATCAAGAAATAATGCACCTTTTCCCTCTGGGCAACGATGAAAAAGGGCGTATTTGAAGGAACTCATAAAAACAGAGCTCCCATCCTAAAAATTTGAGGCCCTGGACACAAGAATGTGTATTTCTCAAGAATTCAGCTTCTTTTATTTCTTTTATTTTTGTTTTATTTGTTATCACCCTTCATTGTTTACAAAAAAACAAAAACAAAAAAACAGACGGCATTGAACATACATAATATTCCTTCCTCCTAATTTCCACACAACAACCCTTTGAGGTAGGCTGGGCTGAGAGGGACTGGACCAAAGTCACCCAGCCAGCTTTCTTGCCTCAGGCGGTACTAGAACTCACCATCTGCTGGTGATTGACCCAAAGTCACCCAATTGGCTTTCATGCCTAGGGCGGGACTAGAACTCACCGTCTCCTGGTGATTGGCCCAAAGTCACCCAGCCAGCTTTCATGCCTAGGGCGGGACTAGAACTCATCACCTCCTGGTGATTGGCCCAAAGTCACCCAATTGGCTTTCACGCCCAAGGTGGGACTAGAACTCACCGTTTGCTGGTGATTGGCCCAAAGTCACCCAATTGGCTTTCATGCCTAAGGCAGGACTAGAACTCACTGTCTCCTAGTGATTGGCCCAAAGTCACCCAGCCAGCTTTCATGCCTGGGGCGGGACTAGAACTCATCACCTCCTGGTGATTGGCCCAAAGTCACCCAATTGGCTTTCACGCCCAAGGTGAGACTAGAACTCACCGTCTCCTGGTGATTGGCCCAAAGTCACCCAGCCGGCTTTCATGCCTAAGGCGAGACTAGAATTCACCGTCTCCTTGACTTACAACAGTTCCTAGTGACCTAATGACCAGAATCGTGACTGTTTAAAGTTACAACGGCACTGAAAAAAGTGATGTATGTTCCATTTTTCACACTTACAACCTTTGCAGCAGCAGCCCCGTAGTCATGTGATCAAAATTTGGATGCTTAACGGTTGACTCACATTTATGACCGTTGCAGTGTCCTGGGGTCATGAAATCCCATTTTTTTGTGAACTTCAGATAAGCAAAATGACTTACGACCGTTTTTCCCAGTTACGACCATTGCAGCATCCCTGTGGTCAGATGATCAAAATTCACACACTTAGCAACCGTATCACATTTATGACGGTTGCCGTGTTCACGTGATCTCCTTTTGCGACCTTCTGACAAGGAAAATCCACGAGGAAGGCAGGTTCACTTAACGACCGTGCTCCTGACTTAACCACGGCAGGGATTCGCTTAACGACGGTGGCAAAAAAGGTCGTAAAATGGGGCAAAACTCACTTGACAAACGTCTTGCTTCACAACCAAATTTTGGGGCTCCGTTGTGCCCGTTAAGTCGAGGACGGCCTGAGTATCCTCTCCCACGTGCAACCCAACTTCCTTCGTCCGATTCCTGCCTTCAACCATTTTTGTGGGTTCCGACAATCTACTTTCCCTTCAAACAAACAGAACAAGCTGTGTTCGCACAGGGCGCCAAGCACAACCCACCCACAAACACGACACCCCAACAAGAAGCAAAGCCGGAAAATGTAAAAATGCATCTCTTCCCTCTTTCCTTCACTTCAGTGGTGGGTTGCTCCTGGTTCGCACTGGTTCGCAAGAACTGGTAGTAAAAAAATTTAGTTGTTCGGAGAACCGGTAAGAACATTGGCTGGCCACGCCCCCGAACTGGTCCCCAGCCCGATCGGCGCTCGCTTACCCCGCCCACCTCATCAGAGGCTTTTTTTTTCTTCCAACGTTTAAAAGCATTTTTTCTACAACCTCTTCGGCCGAAAAAATGCTTTTAAAAGTAAAAAAAAAACCTCTGATGATCGCATGGCTCAGCTGGGATCATCAGAGGCTTTTAAAAGCATTTTTTCTATAACCTCTTCGGCCGAAAAAATGCTTTTAAAAGTAAAAAAAAAGCCTCTGATGATCACGCAGCTTAGCTGGGATCATCAGAGGCTTTTAAAAGCATTTTTTCTACAACCTCTTCGGCCGAAAAAATGCTTTTAAAAGTAAAAAAAAAAGCCTCTGATGATCGCATGGCTCAGCTGGGATCATCAGAGGCTTTTAAAAGCATTTTTTCTTCAACCTCTTCGGCCGAAAAAATGCTTTTCAAAGTAAAAAAAAAAGCCTCTGATGATCGCATGGCTCAGCTGGGATCATCAGAGGCTTTTAAAAGCATTTTTTCTATAACCTCTTCGGCTGAAAAAATGCTTTTAAAAGTAAAAAAAAAAGCCTCTGATGATCGCATGGCTCAGCTGGGATCATCAGAGGCTTTTAAAAGCATTTTTTCTATAACCTCTTCGGCCGAAAAAAATGCTTTTAAAAGTAAAAAAAAAGCCTCTGATGATCGCACGGCTTAGCTGGGATCATCAGAGGCTTCTAAAAGCATTTTTTTCTGCAACCTCTTCAGCCGAAGAGGTTGTAGGGGAAAAAAAAAGCCTTTAAAAGCCTCTGGCGATCCCAGCAGATTTGCCTGATCGTCAGAGGCTTCTAAAAGCATTTTTTTTTCTGCAACCTCTTAAGGTTGTAGAAATAATGCTTTTAAAAGTAAAAAAACAAAAAAAGTTGGCCACCCCCACCCAGTCACATTACCCCCCACCAAACCACGCCCACAAAATAAGCCACGCCCACAGAACCGGTAGTAAAAAAAAAATTTAGAACCCACCCCTGCTTCACTTCTGTGCAACGTCGGAGAGTCCAGAAATACAGAATTGGGAGATTTCGCGACTCCAGAAAAGCTTGGGAACCAGGAAAAATCTTCCCAGGACGAAGGATTTGAATTCCTCTGCAGGCTGGGGACGATGGGATTTGGAAGAGCGGGGCCCTTTGGGTTGTAGCGTTGCCCGGCTGAAAGCCCCCGGAGTGTTTGTGGGTTGGAGGTGTCCTTTGCACACTCTCCTCCGGCCTTGTGGGTCAGCCTTGTGGGTCACCCACATCCTTGTGACCAAGGTGAAGGCCAGGCCACGAACAAAATCCAACAACACAGAATTTTTATTTTTTTTTAAATTTGATTTATATGCCGCCCTTCTCCGGAGACTCAGGGCGGCTTACAGTGCGTTAAGCAATAGCCTTCATACTTTTGTATATTTTATGCAAAGTCAGCTTATTGCCCCCAAAAACTGGGTCTTCAATTTACCTACCTTAGAAAGGATGGAAGGCTGAGTCAACCTTGAGCCTGGTGGGATTTGAACTTGCAGTAATTGCAGGCAGCTGAATGTTAATAACAGGCTATTAGTCTGCTGCGCCACCATGCTCTGTATTTAATTGAATATTTGTTGCTCAGAATTGAACTGGGAGGTATTTTGGGGTCTCTGAGCTTGGTCGCTTTCTTGCAGAGGTTTCACGACCCAACTACAGTAGTGGCCAAAATTGTGGAAACCTTTTTGGGAAAAGTATATTTTTGAGGTTTGGTGGCTAATAACACCACTTTTTTTTTTTCTGGAGTTTCAAGATCATCTTATTCCACTGCTGGAATGAATGGCCTGGGAATAGCCCAGATCTTATTATTACTGCCCGAGATATTTTAACTGAGTAGTGATTTATATCTGGGCTCAGTTTATGCGTTAATATTTGACTCTCGTTGGTGGTTCATTGGAATATTTATGAATTAGAGGTTGAATTCTTGGCCTTGAGGCTATGACCTGGCTTATTAGACAATTCATTAGTTTAGTTTGCAGTCGTGGCCAAAATTTTGGGAAACCTTTTGGGAAAAGTGTGTTTTTGAGGTTTGATGGCTAATAACACCACTTTTATTTTTTCTGGAGTTTCAAAATAATCCTATTCCACTGCTGGAATGAATGGCCTGGGAATAGTCCAGACCTTCACCCAATGGAAAAATCTATGGAGCCGATTAAAGAAACTTGTTAGTCAGAAGCGACCCAGCAATCAAACCCAGTTAATCGAAGCCATCATTCCATCTTGGTTTCACATTATTAGAACAGCTGCAGAACTCAAGGACTTGGTCCCCTCCATGGGAAGACGTTGTAAGGCCGTCATTCTTGCTAAAAGTCACCCAACGAAGGATTAAGTCAAAACATTTCTTTTGCCATCAAAACATTTCTTTTCCAGCAGGCCGGCCTGGTCTAACCTCTCTTTTAAACTTTTTAAAATTTTTTAAAATTCTTCCATTTTAAATTTGTCTTATGAATTTGGGGTGTTTTAAATTTCGTTTCCCGGGCCAATTACTTAATTGTATTTTAATGGTTTTTTTAACATTTGTATTATATGTATTTTATTTGGCTGTTCACCACCCTGAGCCCTTCGGGAGTAGGGCGGTATATAAATTCAATAAATAATAAATAATAAAATAATAAAGTGTTATGGGGATCATTTTTGTATATCTCGTTTTTTTCTATGGTTGATAATTTTTGTATATTTCGTTTTTTTCTATGTTTCCCTTTTCTTCTTTATACTGTAACTGCTATTCTAATAGCAAATTCTTCATAAAAGTTATTGCATGACATTCTTGATTCAATTATCTTTCCATTGATATATAAGTTTATGGTACTGCTCTAAAAAAAGAGGGGGGGGTGTTATTAGCTAGTTTTAGAAAATACACTTTTCCCAAAAGGTTCCCACAATTTCGGCCATTAATGTAGGTAACATCTTCAGTAGAAGAATTGGGTGGGATTTGTGGAGTGGAGGATAACGAGAAGGGGAGGGGGAAGGGGAGGAGGAGGAGGGGGGGAGGAGGAGGAAGAGGAGGAGGAGGAGGAGAACTACGGGGTCCTTGGTGCTCTCTGAGCTTGGTGGATTTCTTGCAGACGTTTCATTACCAAACTAGTTAACATCATCAGTGCTACAAGGGAGTGGGGAGTGGGATTTGTGGAGAGGAGGAGGAGGAGAACTGTGGGGTCTTTGGTGCTCTCTGAGCTTGGTGGTTTTCTTGCCAAGGAGAGAAGGAAGGGTCTCCTCCTTGAGCAGGGGGGTGGACTAGAAGACCTCCAAAGTCCCTTCCAACTCTTGTTTTTCTGTAATGAGGAGGTGGAAAAGAACTGAAGCCAACACATCAGGGGATCAGCGCCACCCAGTGGTGAAATTCAATTTTTTTTTTACTACCGGTTCTGTGGGCATGGCTTGGTGGGCATGGCAGGGGAAGGATACTGCAAAATCCCCATTCCCATCCCACTCCAGGGGAAGGATACTGCAAAATCCCCATTCCCACCCCACTCCAGGGGAAGGATACTGCAAAAACTCCATTCCCACCCCACTCCAGGGGAAGGATACTGCAAAAACTCCATTCCCACCCCACTCCAGGGGAAGGATACTGCAAAATCCCCATTCCCTCCCCAGTCCTAGGGGAAGGATACTGCAAAATCTCCATTCATACCACACTCCAGGGGAAGGGTACTGCAAAATCTCCATTCCCGCCCCACTCCAGGGGAAGGATACTGCAAAATCCCCATTTCCTCCCCACTCCAGGGGAAGGATACTGCAAAATCTCCATTCATACCACACTCCAGGGGAAGGGTACTGCAAAATCTCCATTCCCGCCCCACTCCAGGGGAAGGATACTGCAAAATCCCCATTTCCTCCCCACTCCAGGGGAAGGATACTGCAAAATCCCCATTCCCTCCCCAGTCCTAGGGGAAGGATACTACAAAATCTCCATTCTAACCCCACTCCAGGGGAAGGATACTGCAAAATCTCCATTCCCACCCCACTCGGGGGCCAGCCAGAGGTGGTATTTGCTGGTTCTCCGAACTGCTCAAAATTTCCGCTACCAGTTCTCCAGAACCTGTCAGAACCTGCTGGATTTCACCCCTGGCTCCACCTCAGAATTCAATATTTGGAGCTCAGGGTTGAACTGGGGGGTGGTCCTTGGTGCTCTCTGAGCCGAGTTGTTTTCTTGCAGACGTTTCATGACCCAACTAGCTAACATCATCAATGCTAGAAGGGGGCGGGGTTTTGCTCTCTCTACCAGCAATCTACTTGTATATAAACAGAGAGCAAACTCTTCGATCCCTGCAGTTGTTGAGTTAGTCACCCGGGTTGTTAAGTGAATCTAGCTTCCCCCTTGACTTTGCATGTCAGAAGGTCGCAAAAGGGGGTCCCCGGGACACTGCAACCGTCATAAATACGAGTCACTTATCAAGCATCTGAAATGTAAATCACGTGTGACCGTGATTTACTGCGGTGGTCGTTCAGTGTGGAAAAGGATTCTAAGTCTCTTTTTTTTTCAGCGCTGTTGTTAACTTTGGAAGGTCACTAAACGAACAGTCGTAAGTCAAGGACTACCTACCTGTCCGGCTCTTTGTGGAAATAAGCCAATGTTTGTTTGTTTTTGGTGTCCAGCTCAGACGCCCACAATGGGGGAAAAAAAAGCTGGGAGTAAATATATTGTCACAACAAACGTCGACAGAGCAGCCTGCAAATCCATACTCCACTCTCCATAGCAACATCAATAGTATTTTAAGCTCTGATGAACAAATCTTTCCCGGTTTTTGGAGTTTTTTTTTCTTTCTTCCGGGGATGCATTTAGTCGGAGCGGAGATGCTGGTTCTCCTGCAAAAGCTTTGAACCCCTGACACGTTTTGCAACGACCCGTTTCCACGGCCACCTGAAAGTAGTCATCGCCAGCATGGTTACACCCGCTACTGGTTTGCAACGGGAGCGTGCGCGCTTTTACCCATGCGCAAGATCGTTCGTGATGTATCCGGGCGGGTGGGCGGAGCCTCCTGCCACCGTTACTACCGGTTCGCAAGAACCGTACCGAACCGGGAGCAACCCACCACTGACCCCGGAGTCTTTTATCGAGGGGGCTGGAGGCTAAAATGTATGAAGAACGGTTGCAGGAACTGGGTGTGTCTAGTTTAAGGAAAAGAAGGATTAGGGGAGACAATGATAGAATATCTCGGGGGCTGCCCCAAAGAAGAGGGAGTCAACCTACAACCCTACAACCTTACAACCTACAACTCTACAAACTACAATCATTACAATCTATAACCCTACAACCTACAACCGTACAACCTACTACCTACAGCCCTACAACCTACTACCTTACAACCTATAACCCTACAACCTACAACCTTACAACCTACAACCCTACAAACTACAAACATTGCAACCTACAACCCTACAACCCACAACCCTACAACCCTACAACCTACTACCCTACAAACTACAACCCTACAACCCTACAAACTACAAACATTGCAACCTACAACCCTACAACCCACAACCCTACAACCTACTAGCTTACAACTACACCCCTACAACCTACAACCTACAAAGCTATAACCTACAACCGTACAACCTACAACCTACTACCTATAGCCCTACAACCTACTACCTTACAAACTACAACCCTACAAACTACAAACATTACAACCTACAACCCTACAACCCTACACTCTACAACCCTATAACCTACTACCCTACAAACTGCAACCCTACAACCTACAAAGCCAGACAAGGAACAATGGAATGGAAACTGATCAAGGAGAACTCAAGAACTAAGAACCTAGAACTAAGGAGAAATTTACTCCTAGTTAGTACCATCAACCAGTGGAACAGCGTGCCCCCAGAAGTTGTGTGTGTGCTCCAATCCTGGGAGTTTTTAAGAAGAGACTGGACAGCCAATTGTCTGAAATGGTAGAGGGTTTCCAGCCTGAGCTGGACTAGAAGACCTCCAAGGTCCCTTCCATCTCTGTTATTCTGTTATCCGCTATTTGCACAACAGATGTAAAGAGGTTAAGATCAACGGCCTCCCGTACTGTGTAAATAAATCAATGGGGTCAGCTGTGGGTCTGCGAAAACAGATCAATTGTCGGGCTGGGTAAAAAGATTGCAGGCTCTGACAACAGTGGAGGAAGATATATATATACATGATAGATATATGATGAGGAGGACATGTGTATGTATGTATACAGTTTTGCACCCGGCAAATATGCAAATGCATGCAATCTATCAGCTCTCCAGAGTTTACACTCAAATATTTATGATTGTGGAAACGTGTGCAATTTTTAATCGCAATCTATCAGACCTCCAGAGTTTATACTCAAATATCTATGATTGTGCCTTCCTTCCTTCCATCTTCACTTCCTCCTTCCTTGCCTCCCTTCTCCCTCCCTCCCTCCTTCCCTCCTTCCTTCCTCTCCCTCCCTCTGTCTCTCCCTTCCTTCCTTCACTTCCTCCTTCCTTTCCTCCCTTCTCTCCCTCCCTCCTACCCTTCTCTCCCTCTTCTTCCTTCCTTCCTTCCTTCCTTCCTTCCCTCCTCTCCCTCCCTCTGTCTCTCCCTTCCTTCCTTCTTCACTTCCTCCTTCCTTTCCTCCCTTCTCTCCCTCCCTCCTACCCTTCCCACCCTCTTCTTCCTTCCTTCCTTCCTTCCTTCCTTCCTTCCTTCCTTCCTTCCTTCCTTCCTTCCTTCCTTCACTTCCTCCTTCCTTGCCTCCTCTCCCTCCCACTGTTTCCTCCCACTCCTTCCTTCCTTCCTTCCTTTCCTTCCTTCCTTCCCTGTCTCTCCCTCTGTCTCTCCCTTCCTTCCTCTTACCTTTCCTCCTTTCTCTCCCTCCCTCTCCTTCCTTCCTTCCTTCCTTCTCTCCCTCCCTCCTCTATCTCCCTCCCTGCTCCCAAACTGAAATTGCTTTGCACTATGGTAGATGTGACCCAGCCATCCATGCTCAGACCATGTCAGCATGGAAGAAGAATCAAATTCTGAATAAAAATGTTCCTTGAGCAGAAGGCAAGAGTTTTTGCACCCAGCAAGTATGCAAATGCATGCACATTTTAATCGCAATCGATCAGCCCTCCAGAACTTACACTCAAATCTCTACGATTGTGCCAGCCTGCCATATAAATGATGGTTGATCTCCTGATACGATTCCCTGCTGTTTCTACATTAGGAAGTTTTTAATGTTTTTAATAATTTTTCAATGTCTTTTTATAATGATTGTTTAAATGTATTGTGAGCCGCCCTGAGTCTTTGGAGAGGGGCGGCATATAAATTGAATTAATTAAATTGAATTAAAATTAAATTAAACGCTTTATTGGAAAGCTCAGCTGAGAATCAGGGCTGCTGAGAAGTTACAGGTCCCGCCTTGGAGCCGGCACCTGCCAGCGGAAGGTAGTTGTGTAAAAATCTTACAAAACGCATTGCGATCACGCTTGCACAGAACCTCTGGAAATAGATCCTTAATATCTGGTTTTACAAGAAGCTAGTTAGGGAGATGAAATGTACCATCTCAAAGCGGCCAAGTTTGAGAAACTCTGATTTAATTTAATTTAATTTAATTTAACTAATTCAATTTATATGCCGCCCCTCTCCGAAGATTCAGGGCGGCTTAATTTAAATGATTTATTTATTTATTTATTTATTTATTTATTCGATTTGTATACCGCCCTACTCCCGAAGGACTCAGGGCGGTGAACAGCCAAACAATAAAATAACATAGACATAAAAAATTTAAAAACCAGATAAAATCAAATTAAATTATTTTGGCCCAGACAGATTAAAACACCCCAATAATTTAAAAACAGATTAAAATTTACATATTTAAAAGGGAAGAGATTAGGCCAAGCCCGCCTGCTGGAATAAAAAGGTCTTCACAGCGCGGCGGAAGGTGCGCAGATCCGGGATCCTCCGTATCTCCGGGGGCAGCTCATTCCAGACGGTAGGTGCCCCCACAGAGAAGGCTCTCCCCCTAGGGGTCGCCAGCCGACATTGTTTGGCTGACGGCACCCGGAGGAGTCCCTCTCTATGAGAGCGTACTGGCCGGTGGGAGGCTATTGGTGGTAGTAGGCGGTCCCGTAGATAACCAGGTCCTAAGCCATGGAGCGCTTTAAAGGTGGTAACCAAAACCTTGAAGCGCACCCGGAAGACCACCGGGAGCCAGTGCAGCTCGCGCAGGAGAGGTGTCACATGGGAGCGCCACGTCGCTCCCATTACCACCCGCGCGGCCGCACTCTGCGCCAGTTGGAGCCTCCGGGTGCTCCTCAAGGGGAGCCCCATGTAGAGAGCATTGCAATAGTCCAGGCGGGAGGTGACGAGGGCATGAGTGACCGTGCGTAACGAGTCCCGATCCAGAAAGGGACACAACTGGCGAATCAGGCGAACCTGATGAAAAATCCTCCCGGTCACGGCCGTCAAGTGCTCTTCTAAAGACAGCCGTGAATCCAGGAGGACGCCCAAGTTGCGAGCCCTCTCCGTGGGGGCCAATGATTCGCCCCCAATAGTCAGTGATGGCGTCAACTGCCTATATCGGGACGTCGGAAACCACAGCCACTCGGTCTTGGATGGGTTGAGCCTGAGCCTGTTCCTCCCCATCCAGATCCGTACGGCCTCCAGGCACCGGGACATCACTTCAAGGGCATCGTTGGGGTGATCCGGGGTGGAGATGTACAGCTGGGTGTCGTCAGCGTACTGATGGTACTCCACCCCGAAACCACGGATGATCTCGCCCAGCGGCTTCACATAAATGTTGAACAGGAGAGGCGAGAGGACCGACCCTTGCGGCACCCCACATATGAGGGGCCTCGGGGTCGACCTCTGTCCCCCTGTCAACACAGACTGCGACCGGTCAGAGAGAAAGGAGGAGAACCACCGCAACACAGTGCCTCCCACCCCCAACTCTTCCAACCGGTGCAGCATGATACCATGGTCGATGGTATCAAAAGCCGCTGAGAGATCTAACAGGACCAGGACAGAGGAGCACCCCCTGTCCCGAGCCCTCCAGAGATCATCAACCAACGCGACCAATGCCGTTTCCGTGCTGTACCCGGGCCTGAAGCCCGACTGGAACGGATCCAGATACGTCGTTTCATCCAGGTGCTGGGGGAGCTGTTGCGCAACCACACTCTCAACAACCTTCGCCACAAAACGAAGGTTGGAGACCGGACGATAATTTACCAACATTGCCGGGTCCAGGGAAGGCTTCTTGAGGAGAGGCCTCACCACCGCCTCTTTCAAGGCGGCAGGAAAGACACCCTCACCCAACGAAGCATTTATAATCCCCTGGAACCAGCCTCGTGTCACCTCCCGAGAAGCCAGCACTAACCAGGAGGGACACGGGTCCAATAAACAGGTGGTCGCGTTCAGTCTACCCAGAATCCTGTCCACGTCCTCAGGGGTCACAGGATCAAACTCATCCCAGATAACATTCTCAAGACCTGCCCCAGTCCCTCCCCCTGAGACTACCCAGTCGGAGTCCAGATCTTCCCGAATCTGAGTGATTTTGTCATACAGATACTGAACAAAATCCTCGGCTCTACCCTCCAAGGGGTCCTCCCGCGCTTCCTGGTGGAGCAGGGAGCGGGTCACCCTAAACAGGGCGGCTGGGCGATTATCTGATGACGCAATAAGAGCAGCAAAATAGTTACATTTCGCTGCTTTTATTGCCACTAGGTAATTCCTAATATGAGATCTTACCAGTGTCCGGTCAGATTCAGAAAGACTGGCCCTCCAACTGCTCTCTAGGCATCTTTTCCGGCGCTTCAACTCCCTCAGCTCCTCAGTAAACCGAGGAGCTAAATGAGATCGGCGCCGGGTCAGAGGCCGCAAAGGCACGACTCGGTCCAGAGCTCCAGCGGCCGCCCTATCCCAGGCGGCCACTAGGTCTCCAGTCGAGGCGTGTGCCAGAGCCTCAGGGAATGGCCCAAGCTCCATCTGGAACCTATCAGGTTCCATCAGGCGCCTGGGGCGGAACCATCTTACTGGCTCCGCCTCCCTGCGGCGGGGTGTAGCGGTTCGAAGGTCGAGACAAAGGAGAGAGTGATCAGACCATGACAAGGGCTTGATGACTATATCCCCTATCTCAAGATCACTCAACCACTGTCCAGAGACAAAAACCAGATCCAGCGTGTTTCCCCCCGTGTGGGTAGGGTCATGAATTAACTGGGTCAGGTCCATGGCTGTCATGGAAGCCATGAACTCCTGAGCCACCTCTGATGCCTCACCCACGGACGGCAGGTTGAAATCCCCCATGACCATAAGCCTAGGGGTATCAACCGCCACCGCGGCGATGACGTTGAGTAGCTCAGGCAGGGCTGCTGCCACGTGGCAGGGAGCCAGGTACGTGAACAGCAAACCCCTCTGAACCCCGTGACCCCATTTCACAAGGAGGGATTCACAGCCGGCCGTCTGAGGAACAGTGGCCTCCCTCGGTCTCAGGCCTTCTTTAATAATAACCGCTACCCCCCCTCCCCTCCCCTGTGACCTTGGCTGATGGAATGCGTGGAAACCTGGTGGGCACATTTCAACGAGGGGAACCCCCCCCTCCTGGCCCAACCAGGTCTCCATAATACCTGCCAGGTCCGCACCCCCCTCCTGAATAAGATCACAAATGAGGGGGGCTTTATTTACTACGGACCTGGCATTGCACAGCATCAGCCGAAGGCCTGGGCCCTGAGGGTCTATGCAACTTGGAGAACGGGTGGAGCCTAGGGGGCCGGAGCATGCCACCGCTCGTAGACAGCGGGTGCGCGCTCCCCTAACATGATATGGCCCCCTGCTCCCGCCATATCTACCCCTCCCACTCACAGTACTGATGTTTGAAACACTATCCGGATGAGCTCTAACACCCCCCTCGACCCCAGGTCCCCCACCCCCCCCGCCGCACTTCGAGGCCAGACCGAACCCTCCCCCTTGTGGGTTTTCCCCCAAACCCACAACCCGAGTTCTAATTCGACCCTCCCCCTCCCTGGGACCCCTTAAAAGTTTGATTAAAAAATTTGATAAAAAACCCCACAACCCCCTGGTTTTCACATGCCACCTCTCTGGGTCCCAAAACCCATCCTTGAGGTAGGCTCTTGATAATGTGGAGGGCCAAATCTGCGAGAGGGGGGAATCTCGCAGCGCAAGAAGTTCATAGGTAGTATACATCTTAGGTTACAGCGAGGGAGGCGGAGATCATAATCAGGGGTCCATTTGGTAATCCCAAAATCAGATGTAACACACAGCCATGCGGCTCCACCGGTAAGTACACTGTCCTCTCACGACAGTTTGAGGGGTCTTTCACAGTTTCAGCCAATTTAAATGACTTCGTTCTTGTTTTATACCCTTCCAGACCAAAAGGGAGATTCCGGATTGCATTGCTGAAGCAGATTTTCCCACAATCCCACATCAGGGGTGAAATGCTACCGGTTCGCTCCGGTTCAGGCAAATTGGTAGCGGCACGTGGTTCGGCGAACTGGTAGCGGCGGCAGCACGAGGCTCCGCCCCCCCCACGGACGTCGTTACTTCCTGTTTTTAACCAGGAAGTGACCTGTTTTTTACCCTATGCGCATACGTAGAAGGTCCAAAATTGGACGTGAAGATGGGCCGTGCGCGAGCGGAGCGCGCATGGAGCATGCACTTCCGAACCGGTAGGGAAGGTAAGTAGATTTCACCCCTGTCCCACATCTTCCTATTCCTAGATCTGAAAGAGAAACACAACAAGTTGCGTCACACCACATAAAGGCCTATGCGCATTCCACCAACACGAGGACGGAAGAAAACTTACTGTCCTCAATATATTTCTAAACTGTAGGTTAAAAAAAAAAATTTCAGGTAGTTCTCGATTTACGACTGCCTGTTTAGCGACCGTTCAAAGTTACAACGGATCCCGCAAAAGGTACTTACGACCGGATTCTGAAGATATGACGTGTCCATGGTCCCGCAGTCTCATGACCACGAGTTACATTTTTGCAGAATTTTATATATATATATAAATAAATATATACCTATTATATATATACCTAAATATATACCTCCACCCAATCAGAACACAGCCAAGCTCCCACCCAATCAGTTCACACCCCCACTGGCAGTTAAAAGGAAGAAACAGCTGCGATCACACACATTGCTCCTAGAAGCACGAAGCCGAAAACACTGGTCTGAAGATGACGAATGAGACTTCGTCGAAACGTTGCCAAGACACCTCCAAATTTTACGCGGGAGAAAACCCGAATAACCAAAGACCTACATAAATATATACGTATATATATTCTGAGGTTTTCACGGGTGTTTGTATGTAGGTCTTTGGTTATAAGAGATGGCACGGCCACAAACACGAAGCCAAACAACAGCAACACAGCTCACCAGCTCAAATCCCCCTGCTACTCAGACTAACCCAAGCACAACCAAGCCCCCACCTAAACAGAACACACACCCATCCAATCAGAACACAGCCAAGCTCCCACCCAATCAGTTCACACCCCCACTGGCAGTTAAAAGGAAGAAACAGCTGTGATCACACACATTGCTCCTAGAAGCACGAAGCCGAGAACACCAGCCTGAAGATGACGAATGAGACTTCGTCGAAATGTTTCCAAGACACCTCCAATTTTACGCAGGAGAAAACCCGAATAACCAAAGACCTACATATATATATATATAAATATATTTTAAATATTCTGTTTTCTGGCAAAAACTGTCTGTAGTAAACCATGCATTCTCTTAACAACCATGGGCTTCACTTAATGACCACTGTGTGACTGCGATGAAAAAGTTATAACACTGGGTTCGATCCCATGATGAGTTCCCTTACGACCGTCTTAACTTATGATTCTAATTCTTATCAAGTAGTAGGTTAGAATAGAATAATGGAGTTGGAAGGGCCCTTGGAGGTCTTCTAGTCCAACCCCAGACCATTGCAGACAAATGCTTGTCCAATCTCTTCTTAAAAACCTTCAGTGTTTTTAACTGCCAGGCCTGATTATGGTCATAAGTTGAGGACTACCTGTTTAAGGTTTTGGACTTAGTGGGAGCTAAAGAAATGAAACATTTGGTTAGAATTAACCCTGATGAAGCTAGTTTATTCGTGGCTAGCACAGGCATTGGGGTTTCCCCCTCCTGTTTTTCTGTTGTTGCGACCAGCTGGTCAATGTTTAGGGTTCCCCCCCCCCCCTTTAAACTCCTTTCTATCCTTTTTCTTCATAATAAAACTCCGCCTGTTCGACCTTATCTTAGTGGCTGAGGGCATCTGGCCAGTGAAACCAGTTAGGGGAGGCTGAAGGAAGCTTGTATAAAGTTCAGACTTGTTTTTCATCCCGGCATAGGGAAAACCAGATGTTTCCACGTGTCAAGATGCTAAAAAAATGGGGATGAGGACAACATTATCCATGTATAGAATAGAATAACCGAGTTGGAAGGGACCTTGGAGGTCTTCTAGTCCAACCCCCTGCCCAGGCAGGAAACCCTACACCCCTTCAGACAAAGAGTTATCCAACATCTTCTTAAAAACTTCCAGTATTGGAGCATTCGCAACTTCTAGTGGCAAGTTGTTCCACTGGTTAATTGTTCTAACTGTTAGGAAGTTTCTCCTAAATTCCAGGTTGCTTCTCTCGTTTATTAGTTTCCATCCGTTGCTTCTTGTCCTGCCTTCAGGTGCTTTGGAGAATAGCTTGACTCCCTCTTCTTTGGGGCAGCCCCTCAGATACTGGAAGACTGCTATCATGTCCCCCCTGGTCCTTCTTTTAATTAAACTAGACATGCCCAGTTCCTGCAACCGTTCTTTGTATGTTTTAAGCCTCCAGTCCCCTAATCCTCTTTGTGGCTCTTCTCTGCACTCTTTCTAGAGTCTCCACATCTTTTTTACAAAATGGCGGCCAAAATTGGATGCAGGATTCCAAGTGTGGCCTTACCAAGGCCTTATAAAGTGGTATTAACACTTCAGGTGATCTTGATTCTCTCCCTCTGTTGATGCAGCCTAGAACTGTGTTGGCTTTTTTGGCAGCTGCTGCACACAGCTGGCTCCTATCTAAATGATTGTCCACTAGGAATCCAAGATCCGTCTCACATATAAAGCCAAATCTTTGTGTTTTGCCACCAAATGTGGTCAGGCTGCATTTGAGTCCTCTAACACAGGCATATATATACCCAATATTGGCAATTTTAAGACGTGTGGGCTTCAACTCCCAGAATTCCCCAGCCAGCCAATAAACCCAGGTTAGGGATAAACCAGGGTTGAAATCCAGCAAGTTCTGAAATTTTGAGCAGTTCAGAGAACCGGTAAATACCACCTCCGGCTGGCCCCAGAGTGGGGTGGGAATGGAGATTTTGCAATATCCTTCCCCCAGGAGTGGGGAGGGAATGAGGATTTTGCAGCATCCTTCCCCCAGCAGTGGGGAGGGAATGGAGATTTTGCAGTATCCTTCCCCCAGGAGTGGGGAGGGAATGGGGATTTTGCAGCATCCTTCCCCTGGAGTGGGGAGGGAATGGGGATTTTGCAGCATCCTTCCCCCAGGAGTGGGGAGGGAATGGAGATTTTGCAGTATCCTTCCCCCAGGAGTGGGGAGGGAATGGGGATTTTGCAGCATCCTTCCCCTGGAGTGGGGAGGGAATGGGGATTTTGCAGCATCCTTCCCCCAGGAGTGGGGAAGGAATGGAGATTTTGCAATATCCTTCCCCCAGGAGTGGGGAGGGAATGGAGATTTTGCAATATCCTTCCCCTGGAGTGGGGTGGGAATGGGGATTTTGCAACATCCTTCCCCCAGGAGTAGGGAGGGAATGGGGATTTTGCAGCATCCTTCCCCCAGGAGTGGGGAGGGAATGGAGATTTTGCAATATCCTTCCCCCAGGAGTGGGGTGGGAATGGGGATTTTGCAGCATCCTTCCCCCAGGAGTGGGGAGGGAATGGAGATTTTGCAATATCCTTCCCCCAGGAGTGGGGTGGGAATGGGGAGTTTGCAGCATCCTTCCCCCAGGAGTGGGGTGGGAATGGAGATTTTGCAATATCCTTCCCCTGGAGTGGGGTGGGAATGGGGATTTTGCAACATCCTTCCCCCAGGAGTAGGGAGGGAATGGGGATTTTGCAGCATCCTTCCCCCAGGAGTGGGGAGGGAATGGAGATTTTGCAATATCCTTCTCCTGGAGTGGGGTGGAATGGGGATTTTGCAGCATCCTTCCCCAGGAGTGGGGTGAGAATGGGGATTTTGCAGCATCCTTCCCCCAGGAGTGGGGAGGGAATGGGGATTTTGCAATATCCTTCCCCCAGGAGTGGGGTGGGAATGGGGATTTTGCAGCATCCTTCCCCAGTGGGGGGTGAGAATGGGGATTTTGCAATATCCTTCCCCCAGGAGTAGGAAGGGAATGGGGATTTTGCAGCATCCTTCCCCCAGGAGTGGGGAGGGAATGGGGATTTTGCAATATCCTTCCCCCAGGAGTGGGGAGGGAATGGGGATTTTGCAATATCCTTCCCCCAGGAGTGGGGAGGGAATGGGGATTTTGCAATATCCTTCCCCCAGGAGTGGGGTGGGAATGGAGATTTTGCAATATCCTTCCCCCAGGAGTGGGGAGGGAATGGGGATTTTGCAATATCCTTCTCCCAGGAGTGGGGAGGGAATGGGGATTTTGCAATATCCTTCCCCCAGGAGTGGGGAGGGAATGGAGATTTTGCAGCATCCTTCCCCCAGGAGTGGGGAGGGAATGGAGATTTTGCAGCATCCTTCCCCCAGGAGTGGGGAGGGAATGGGGATTTTGCAGCATCCTTCCCCCAGGAGTGGGGAGGGAATGGAGATTTTGCAGCATCCTTCCCCCAGGAGTGGGGAGGGAATGGGGATTTTGCAATATCCTTCCCCCAGGAGTGGGGAGGGAATGGGGATTTTGCAGCATCCTTCCCCCAGGAGTGGGGAGGGAATGGAGATTTTGCAGCATCCTTCCCCCAGGAGTGGGGAGGGAATGGAGATTTTGCAGCATCCTTCCCCCAGGAGTGGGGAGGGAATGGAGATTTTGCAATATCCTTCCCCCAGGAGTAAGAAGGGAATGGGGATTTTGCAGCATCCTTCCCCCAGGAGTGGGGAGGGAATGGAGATTTTGCAATATCCTTCTCCTGGAGTGGGGTGGAATGGGGATTTTGCAGCATCCTTCCCCAGGAGTGGGGAAGGAATGGAGATTTTGCAATATCCTTCCCCCAGGAGTGGGGTGGGAATGGGGAGTTTGCAGCATCCTTCCCCCAGGAGTGGGGAGGGAATGGAGATTTTGCAATATCCTTCCCCCAGGAGTAAGAAGGGAATGGGGATTTTGCAGCATCCTTCCCCCAGGAGTGGGGAGGGAATGGAGATTTTGCAATATCCTTCCCCCAGGAGTGGGGAGGGAATGGGGATTTTGCAGCATCCTTCCCCCAGGAGTGGGGAGGGAATGGAGATTTTGCAATATCCTTCCCCCAGGAGTGGGGTGGGAATGGGGAGTTTGCAGCATCCTTCCCCCAGGAGTGGGGTGGGAATGGAGATTTTGCAATATCCTTCCCCTGGAGTGGGGTGGGAATGGGGATTTTGCAACATCCTTCCCCCAGGAGTAGGGAGGGAATGGGGATTTTGCAGCATCCTTCCCCCAGGAGTGGGGAGGGAATGGAGATTTTGCAGCATCCTTCCCCCAGGAGTGGGGAGGGAATGGAGATTTTGCAATATCCTTCCCCCAGGAGTGGGGAGGGAATGGGGATTTTGCAGCATCCTTCCCCCAGGAGTGGGGAGGGAATGGAGATTTTGCAATATCCTTCCCCCAGGAGTGGGGTGGGAATGGGGAGTTTGCAGCATCCTTCCCCCAGGAGTGGGGTGGGAATGGAGATTTTGCAATATCCTTCACCTGGAGTGGGGTGGGAATGGGGATTTTGCAACATCCTTCCCCCAGGAGTAGGGAGGGAATGGGGATTTTGCAGCATCCTTCTCCCAGGAGTGGGGAGGGAATGGAGATTTTGCAATATCCTTCTCCTGGAGTGGGGTGGAATGGGGATTTTGCAGCATCCTTCCCCAGGAGTGGGGTGAGAATGGGGATTTTGCAGCATCCTTCCCCCAGGAGTGGGGAGGGAATGGGGATTTTGCAATATCCTTCCCCCAGGAGTGGGGTGGGAATGGGGATTTTGCAGCATCCTTCCCCAGTGGGGGGTGAGAATGGGGATTTTGCAATATCCTTCCCCCAGGAGTAGGAAGGGAATGGGGATTTTGCAGCATCCTTCCCCCAGGAGTGGGGAGGGAATGGGGATTTTGCAATATCCTTCCCCCAGGAGTGGGGAGGGAATGGGGATTTTGCAATATCCTTCCCCCAGGAGTGGGGTGGGAATGGAGATTTTGCAATATCCTTCCCCCAGGAGTGGGGAGGGAATGGGGATTTTGCAATATCCTTCTCCCAGGAGTGGGGAGGGAATGGGGATTTTGCAATATCCTTCCCCCAGGAGTGGGGAGGGAATGGAGATTTTGCAGCATCCTTCCCCCAGGAGTGGGGAGGGAATGGGGATTTTGCAGCATCCTTCCCCCAGGAGTGGGGAGGGAATGGAGATTTTGCAGCATCCTTCCCCCAGGAGTGGGGAGGGAATGGAGATTTTGCAGCATCCTTCCCCCAGGAGTGGGGAGGGAATGGAGATTTTGCAATATCCTTCACCTGGAGTGGGGTGGGAATGGGGATTTTGCAACATCCTTCCCCCAGGAGTAGGGAGGGAATGGGGATTTTGCAGCATCCTTCTCCCAGGAGTGGGGAGGGAATGGAGATTTTGCAATATCCTTCTCCTGGAGTGGGGTGGAATGGGGATTTTGCAGCATCCTTCCCCAGGAGTGGGGTGAGAATGGGGATTTTGCAGCATCCTTCCCCCAGGAGTGGGGAGGGAATGGGGATTTTGCAATATCCTTCCCCCAGGAGTGGGGTGGGAATGGGGATTTTGCAGCATCCTTCCCCAGTGGGGGGTGAGAATGGGGATTTTGCAATATCCTTCCCCCAGGAGTAGGAAGGGAATGGGGATTTTGCAGCATCCTTCCCCCAGGAGTGGGGAGGGAATGGGGATTTTGCAATATCCTTCCCCCAGGAGTGGGGAGGGAATGGGGATTTTGCAATATCCTTCCCCCAGGAGTGGGGTGGGAATGGAGATTTTGCAATATCCTTCCCCCAGGAGTGGGGAGGGAATGGGGATTTTGCAATATCCTTCTCCCAGGAGTGGGGAGGGAATGGGGATTTTGCAATATCCTTCCCCCAGGAGTGGGGAGGGAATGGAGATTTTGCAGCATCCTTCCCCCAGGAGTGGGGAGGGAATGGGGATTTTGCAGCATCCTTCCCCCAGGAGTGGGGAGGGAATGGAGATTTTGCAGCATCCTTCCCCCAGGAGTGGGGAGGGAATGGAGATTTTGCAGCATCCTTCCCCCAGGAGTGGGGAGGGAATGGAGATTTTGCAATATCCTTCCCCCAGGAGTAAGAAGGGAATGGGGATTTTGCAGCATCCTTCCCCTGGAGTGGGGTGAGAATGGGGATTTTGCAGTATCCTTCCCCTGCCACGCCCACCAAGCCACGCCCACAGAACCGGTAGTAAAAAAAATTGGATTTCACCACTGGGATAAACATGTTAGCATGTCATGAGACAATACAGATAATCCCTGATTTAGGACCACAATTGACATCAGAATTTCCGTCGCTAAGCAAGCGGGATTGTTCAGTGAGTCGATTTTATGACCGATTTTTTTCCTGGTTGGGTTAGGATTAGTCAATCACTGCAGCTGTTAAGCGAATTACAGGTCGTCCTTGATTTACGATCCCCAAGGGAGCCCAAAATTTCTGTTGTTGAGCAAGATGTTTCTTAAGTGAATTTTGATTCATTTTACGACTTTTCATGCCGCAGTGGTTAAGTGAATCATTGCAGTTCTTAAGTTAGTGACACGGTTGTTAAGCGAATCTGGCACCTCCGTTGACTTTGCTCGTCAGAAGGTCGCAAAAAGGGGGTCACGTGACCCCAGGACACTTGCGACCGTCATAAATATGAAGCAGTTGTCAATCATCTGAATTTAAATCACGTGATCCTTAGGGATGCTGGAACGGCCCTAAGTGTGAAAAACGGTCATAAGTCTCTTTTTTCAGTGCCGTCGTAACTTCGAATGGCCACTAAAGCATCCAAATATCGATCATGTCACCATGGGGGATGCTGCAACGGTCCTAAGTGTGAAGAATCATCCTGAGTCACTTTTTTCAGTGCCGTCGTAACTTTGAACCGACGCTAAATGAACCGTTGTAAATGAAGGACTACCGGAATCCATCGGTTTTGCAAAGTCAGCCTCGGAGCGGAGAAAGTGAAATGGGATCAGATCCCACTGCAATTCACAAAACTGCTTAAATCAAAGCGAAGGAATGTTTTGGAACCAAATTCTTGTAGCCAGGATTAAAAGATTAGGAGTTCCCTCCTAAATTCCTTGCATCAAGGGCAAAAAAAATCCACCTCAAAAAAAAAAAAAGAAAGAAAGAAAGAAAGAAGAAAGAATGAAAGGAAGCAAACACGACTCAGATTTAAGACAGGAGCCTTGGTCTAGTCCAGGTGACTGCAATCTTAAACATTTTCAAAGAGCCATTTGGACTCATTTCCCACAGAAAAGAAAACACCGGGAGCCACAAAAACCCTTCCTGTGCCTGCCTATTTCCTGAGCGTCCACAAAACTAGCATCTGTAGTCGAATTAAACGTTCTGTTTTCTTCTGAAACTTTTCTTTTCTTGGATTTATCCATGGTTAGCCTACCGGGGGTCGAAAACCTCAATAAATTGCTTGCCGGCAGGTGTCGCACATTGGCGGTTGTGATGCATATGTTGAGCGACAGGGAGCCGCAGCAGAGGGGTGAAAGAGCCACATGCGGCTCCAGAGCCCCAGGTTGCTGACTCTTGGACTAGGGGACTGGAGGCTAAAACATGTAAAGAACAGTTGCTAGAATTGGGTGTGTCTTGTTTAATGAAAAGAAGGACTAGGGGTGACCTAATAGGTCTTGTGGCCTGTGGGCGGGACGCCCAACCCCTCCAGCAGCTGAATCAGAGGAGGAGGAGGAGAAGGCATGGGAGTCCTTCTCCTCCGAGACCTCCGAGGGGGAAGAGGGAATGGAGCTGTCAGTGAGAGAGAGACAGTGGAGGAGCCTGGGCCGTCTGTCAGCCGTCAGATGGAGGGTCATCAGCCCCCAGGTCTGGAGGTGGCTGATGAGGAGGAGGAGGAACAGCTGGGTCCTGTGCCTGACGTGTGGATATAGAGAAGGCAGAGGAGAGGAGAGCAGCGGAAATCTATGGGCCGGTCCTTGGGACGGAAGAGACACAGCTGCTAGTGAAGCCGCACCCTAGCTCTGGGGATCAAAGGCAGGGGGCGGAGATGAATAGATGGGACAGACAACTATTCATCTCCCTGCCGGATGGATTTGTTAGCCTGTGAGAGAAACTTTTTGCCGGGGCTGCCGGCATTCTAAATAAAGGAATCTTTTTAGTTCACTTCAGAGGGTTTGTCGTGTTTGAGGAGCTGGGTCAGAACAATAGTAGTCTTCCAATATTTAAGGGGCTGCCCCAAAGTAGAGGAGGTGGGTCCACCTATTCTCCAAAGCCCCTGACGGCAAGAGAAGAAGCAACGGATGGAAACTAATCCAGGAGAGAAGCAACCTGGAATTAAGGAGAAACTTCCTAACAGTGAGGACAATTAACCAGTGGAACAGCTTGCCACCAGAAGTTGTGGTTGCTTCATCACTGGAAGTTTTTAAGAAGCGAGCTAGTTGTCTGAAATGGTATAAGGCAAGGGTCAACAACCTGCAGCTCTGGAGCCACAAGTGGCTCTTTCACCCCTCTGCTGCGGCTCCCTGTCCCTCAAAATATGCATCACAACCGCCAATGCGCGACACCCGCCGGCACGTAATTTATTGAGTTTTTCAACCGCTGGTAGGCCAACCATGGATAAATCCAAGAAAAGAAAAGTTTCAGAAGAAAACAGAACATTTAATTCAACTACAAATGCTAGTTTTGGGGCCGCTCAAGAACTCGTCAGGCACGGGAAGGGTTTTGTGGCTCCCGGTGTTTTCTTTTCTGTGGGAAATGTGTCCAAATGGCTCTTTGAACGTTTAAGATTGCAGACCCCTGGTATATCGGGTCTCCAGCCTGAGCAGGGGGTTAGACTAGAAGACCTCCAAGGTCCCTCCCATCTTTATTCTGAATTTGAAAATTGCTGTCGTGTTCCGATTTCTTACCTCCGGGAACGTATTTCCCACCCTGTTGTAAAAAGCTGTGTGCTTTCTCAAAGTCAAACCGTTTTGCAAAAAAGGAAAAGGAGGAAAAAAATAAACAAATCAGGACTCGGCTGAAGGCAGGTTGATGCATTTATCATTTCTATCCTGGCTGGCAACCTTCCACGTCCACCCAGACGGTAAATATTAGAGACGAGTAAGAAACTTTTTAAGAAAAAAAAAAAAAGAGAGCATTTTTAACAGTCTTGGTTCAACACAACTAAAGTTGTGGGCGTCTGACCAGCAGGAAAGCGTGTTGCAACAACCGCTTAAAAGTGCACAAATGGGCAAATCTTGATTCCTTCGACCTTCAAATGAATATTTGAATTCACCAAATAAGGCGATTTACAGCTCTGCAGTCCAGGATCTTATCTATTGCTTCTTTATTCTACGCAAAACCTTCTTAGAAATGCAGAAGGGAGTTTCGACTTCCGAAGACGAGACGTGAGACATTTCGAAGCTTCTAAAGAAGCGTGGAATTTAATTCTTTTTGCAAGAAAGAGTCCAGGACATGCCAAGAACGCCACTAAAAATCGGATTTAGGATTTAGGATTTATTGTCCTAACGTTGCCTGCTGCACATCGATGCTTTCCAAATTAATGATTGGATTCTCTCTTTGGCTTTTCCAGAAAGTGGGCCTGATGTGAGCACCGCTGAGGCAGCCGAGAGGCTGCTCCGGTAAAACGCAAAATGCTCGGAGCTTGAATAAGTTCAAATAAATAAATAATGTTTTTTTAAAAAATCAAACTTTTTGGAAAGAGAAAAATGAATAGATTCCAATGCCACTGAGCGAGAAGCAGGAGAGGGAGGGAGTGGAAGGAAGGAAGGAAGGAAGGAAGGAAGGAAGGAAGGAAGGAAGGAAGGAAGGAAGGAAGGAAGTTGGAAGGGACCTTGGAGGTCTTCTAGTCCAACCCCCTGCTCAAGCAGGAGACCCTATGTACCATTTCAAACAAGTGACTGTCCAATCTCTTATCCATCCATCCATCCATCCATCCATCTCTCTCCCTCTCTCTCCCTCCCTCCCTCTCTCTGTCTTCTACCTAAGCAGGGGGTTGGACTAGAAGACCTCCAAGATCCCTTCCAACACTATTATTCTATTCTATTCTATTCTATTCTATTCTATTCTATTCTATTCTATTCTATTCTATTCTATTCTATTCTATTCTATTTCTATTTCATTCTCTTCTCTTCTCCTCCTCTACTCTCCTCTTCTCTTCTCTCCTCTACTTGTCTCTTCCTTTCCTTTTCCATTTCTATTCCATATTTCTATTCTATTCTATTCTATTCTATTCTATTCTATTCTATTCTATTCTATTCTATTCTATTCTATTCTATTCTATTCTATTCCGCCTCTTCTAATTCTATTCTATTCTATTCTATTCTATTCTATTCTATTCTCTCTCTCTCCCTATCTATCCATCAGTCTGTTTTTCTGTCCATCCATCCATCCATCCATCTATTCCAGTGTTTCTCAACCTTTGGTGGCCGCTAAGATGGAGAAGCTCCGATCCGTCACCTCTCCTGCCTGTCTAGCAGCTGCACATCAGATTGACATTTTTCACTGCGTTTATCCCGACATCGCTTTCTCATCGGTCGTGGCTAGTTCAGGCCCGATTAATATGCAAACACTTTATTTCTGTTTCCATCAATATGCATCACTTGATATTTCTCTGGCTTGGCATTCAGCAGGAGTTGCCCTTTTCGGCCCGCTCAACCGTCTGGCAAAATCTTTTGGGAGTTGTTTATACTGTTATTGTTGTTTTTCCCCCTTCGTCTTATTACCCATGCCACCCAGGGAATTCTGGGAATTGAAGTCCACACACATTGGCCAGGGAATTCAGGGAGTTGAAATCCATGAATGCTGGCAAGTGGATACTGGGAATTGAGGTCTACGCAGGCTGGCTAGGGAATTCTGGGAATTAAAGTCCCTGCATGCCAGCTGGGGCATTCTGGGAGTTGAAATCCACAAATGGAATTCTGGGAGCTGAAGTCCAAGGATGCTGGCTGGCCCCAGGAATCTCCAACCTTGGCAACTTTAAGACTTGTGGATTTCAACTCCCAGAATTCCTCAGCCAGCCTAACATACCTCACCACCCATAATACAGTTAGTCCTCGACTTGCAACAGTCCATTTAGTGACCGTTTGAAGTTGTAACTGTCAGCATTCTGATGCTGCCATAAAAAGGAGGAGACGAGGCTGGACTTTTCCCCTACTTATTTTCTCTGTAGATAATATCCCCTAGGAGATGGGATGGGAGGTGGGGCATTCCTGTGGGCTGAGGTCAGAAGCTGGGGAGACTGGCTTGGAAGATGGCCAATGAGAAGCTGAGAATTGGGGAAAGGGAAGGGAAGGGTTTGGGGGTCAGAGGGTAAGTATCGGCTACGACGAAGTCGGGGCCAGATCTGTCATACTCAATAAATGGAATATTTCAGCAAAGATTAATTGTTTGGGAGCGCAATTTATTTGAGATGACATCAAAACCTGACAATAACAACACGGGAAAAAGGGACTTAGGACCATTTTTCACACTTACGGCTCTTCCAGCATCCCCGTGGTCACGAGATCACGGGGCAGCTGACTCGTATTTATGACAGTCGCAGTGTCCCCCGGCGGGGTGGGGTGTCACATGACCCCCCTCCCCCTTTGTGACCTTCTGACAAGCAAAGTCGATGTGGGGAAGCCCGATTCGCTTAACAACCGTGTGACGAACTTATAAACGCGGTGCTTCGCTTCAACCACAGCTGCAAGAAAGGTCGTAAAACTACACTTAACCGCTGCCTCGCTTAGCAACAGAAACGGTGGGGGTCCATCGCGGTCGTACGTCGAGGACATACCCGTGTGTCTGTCGAACCGAACGAACGATGGTTTCTCCGTCAAGTTTATTTATTGTATTTATTTATTGGTTCGATTTATATGCCGCTCTTCTCCGGAGACTCAGGGCGGCTTACAATGCGTTAAGCAATAGCCTTCATACTTTTGTATATACCTGCTTAGTAGGGCTTTGCCCCCCCCCCCAAAGCGGTGTTCTTTTTTATACAAAATCATCTTATTGCCCCCACAATCCGGGTCCTCCTTTTACCTACCTCGGAAGGATGGAAGGCTGAGTCAACCTTGAGCCTGGTGAGATTCGAACTTGCAGTAATTGCAGGCAGCTAAGCGCTACTTAACAGCACTTTAGTCCGCTGCACCACCAAGGCTCTTTTAGTTACAGAACATTGCGCGTTGCAAAAAAAAAAAGGCCATTTGTGGAGACCAGCAAAAGGTGCCTCCCTCAAGACTACAGATGAACAGAGTTGGAAGGGACCTGGGAGGTCATCTAGTCCAGCCCCCAAGTAGGAGACCCTACACCCTTTCTGACCGATGGCAGTCCGGTTTCTTCTTGAAAGCTTCCAGGGATGAAGTTTCCCACAACTTCTTGAAGGCAACTTCCGCTCCGTCGGTTGACGGCTCTCACTGTCAGGAAAATTCTCCTTATTCTCCTTCCAGCTTTTAAAAACGCCCCCCCCACACACATCCCCCCAAGAGAGGGAAAAAAACCCCTCCCCTTCCGAGCACTTTGCAAGCATTAGCTGTTTAATCAGTCTGCCAAGATGCCCTGTCTCCATTTATGGCAGGTCGTATCACGCAGGGAGGCGATTGATTGATCGATCGATCGATTTTGCTACCCGCCTGCCAGTCCTCCATTAAGGAAGAGCCGGTGAGGCCGAGAGGAGAGACGAGTAAGGGGAAAGGGAGGGGGACGGAAGCCACGTCTCCCTTGCAAGTGAATGGAGCATCCGAGAAGATTGAATCTTAGGGAGGGAAGGGACCTCGGAGGTCTTCTAGTCCAACCCCGAGCTTAAGCAGTAGACCAGTGTTTCTCAACCTTGGAAGCTTGAAGATGGGTGGACTTCAACTCCCAGAATCCCCCAGCCAGCAGCACCCATAACTTCTGGTGGCAAGCTGTTCCACTGGTTAATTGTCCTCACTGTCAGGAAGTTTCTCCTTTGTTCCAGGTTGTTTCTCTCCTTGGTAAATTTCCATCCGTTGCTTCTTGTCCTGCCTTTATGTGCTTTGGAGAATAGCTTGACTCCCTCTTTTTTGGAGCAGCCCCTCAAATATTTAAAGACTGCTATTATGTCCCCACTAGTCCTTCTTTTCATTAAAGTAGACATTCCCAATTCAGAATAGAGCTGGAAGGGACCTTGGAGGTCTTCTAGTCCAACCCCGTTCAAGCAGGGGGTTAGAGCCCTGGTTGCACAGCAGACTAAAGCACTGTTATTAACACCAGCTGCCTGCAATTACTGCAAGTTCAAATCTCACCAGGCTCAAGGTTGACTCAGCCTTCCATCCTTTCTAAGGTGGGTAAAATGAGGACCGAGATTGTGGGGGCAATAAGCTGACTTTGTATAAATATACAAAAGTATGAAGGCTATTGCTTAACGCATTGTAAGCCGCCCTGAGTCTCCGGAGAAGGGCGGCATATAAATAAAAAAAAAAAGCAGGAGACTCTGTACCAATGCAGACAAATGCCTGTCCGGTCCCTTCTTAGAAACCTGGAGTGATGAGGCACCCACAACTTCCCGAAGTTTTTTAAAAATTAGTTTTTTGGCATTTGTTGCAAGTCTGACGTCGAGTCTTCATTGAGCAAGCAGCTTCCAACAGCTCCAGAGACCTCCAGCTTTGCAGCCAGGGAAACAGAGCGTTATCGGGAGGACTCCAGAGGTCATTTAGTATAACCCTCTGCGAATGGCAGGAAAACCGGAGGATCTTTGATTCCCACATGCAGCCTAAGCACCGATGCACAAGCACACAGCACCCCGAAACCAACCAGCCTCACCGGTTGTGTGAAACCCCCCAAAAAGTTGGCTTATTCCACTCAGTGCTGGGAGCCAGCCCAAAGCTGAACTGGAATCCGTGTGATAACATGAAATACATTTTCGTCCTAACACTGTACAGGTAGTCCTCGGATTATGACCGCAATAAGAGACGAGGAATTTCCATTGTTAAATCATTGCTGCGCACCTCAGCTGAGCTTTCCAATAAAGCTTTTAAATCTTCCTAATGTAGAAACAGCAGGGAATCGTATCAGGAGATCAGATCCAAAGCCATCATTAATACGGCAGGCTGGCACAATCGTAGATATGTGAGTGTAAACTCTGGAGGGCTTGATAAGATTGCGATTAAAATGTGCATGCATTTGCATACTTGGCGGGTGCAAAAACTCTTTGCCTTCTGCTCAAGGAACATTTTTAATTAGAATTTGATTCTTCTTTCATGCTGACATGGTCTGAGCATGGATGGCTGGGTCACGTCTACCATAGTGAAAAGCAATTTCAGTTTGCGAGGGAGGGAGGGAGGGAGAGAAGGGAGGAAAGGAAGGAAGGAAGTGAAGAAGAAAGGAAGGAAGGAAGAAGAGGGAGGGAGGGAAGGGTGGGAGAGAAGGGAGGAAAGGAAGTGAAGAAGGAAGGAAGGAAGGAAAGAAGGATGGAAGGAAGGAAGGAAGGATGGAAGGAAGGAAGGAAGGAAGGAAAAGAAAGAAAGAAAGAAAGAAAGAAAGAAAGAAAGAAAGAAAGAAAGAAAGAAAGAAAGAAAGAAAGAAAGAAAGAAAGAAGAGTCAGGAAAGGGAGGAAGGGAGGGAGAGAAGGGATGAAAGGAAGGAGGAAGGAAAGAAGGAAGGAAGGAAAGAAGGGAGAGACAGAGGAAGGGAGAGAGAGGATGGAGAGAAGGGAGGAAAGGAAGGAAGGAAGTGAAGAAGAAAAGAAGGAAGGAAGAAGAGGGAGGGAAGGAAGGGAGGGAGGGAGGGAGGGAGAGAAGAAGGAAGGAAAGAAAGAAGGATGGAAGGAAGGAAGGAAGGAAGAAAGAAAGAAAGGTCAGGAAAGGGAGGAAGGGAGGGAGAGAAGGGATGAAAGGAAGGAGGAAGTGAAGAAGGAAGGAAGGAAGGGAGAGACAGAGGGAGGGAGAGAGAGGAGGGAGAGAGGGAAGGAAAAAAAGGAAGGAGGAAGTGAAGAAGGAAGGAAGGAAGGGAGAAACAGAGGGAGAGAGGGAGAGGAGGGAGGGAAGGAAGGAAGGAAGGAAGGAAGGAAGGAAGTTTATAAGGGCGGGAAAGGGAAGGAAAGCGAAAGACAAATATATACTGTATATAAAATACATCTATATTTTAACGCCTGGTCAAGATCTTTTTTACAAATACCAATCCCAAATCTCGCATGTTCCAACCTAGGCCTCTCTGTGTTTGATTTTTCTTCCTTTGCAAAATTAAAATTGTCAGAAATTCTGTGTTGTCCACCTGTTTCTTTGAAACAGTAAAGATTTCTCTCTTTAATCTACTCCTTACCCTGCCTTGAAATTTCACGGCCCTCTTTGCTCTTTAGTCCAGATTGCCAGGATACAATTGCCAGGTTCCTTCGGGGCTTGTTTGTTTGTTTTTTTGTTCAGAATTATTATTTTCTTTCTCTTTTTATTTATTTTTCTTTCTTTCTTTTTTGCAGAAAGAAAAACCTCCTGACCCCTTTGTCCTTGGCGTTTGCTGGAAAGCAGGTGGAAATTAAATGCGGCTGGAAGGCAAAAGGCTGTAATTAACATTCTTTAGGGTGTTAAAAGCCATAGCTAATAAGGGGCCTTTTCCAATCCTAGCCAAAATCAAAACACGGCAAATCCTAGAGATTAACCATTAGGGATGACTGCCTTTCACCCCGGGGCATAAACTGGGTTTACATTTACAGCGATCCTTTTAGAAATAGGCAATCAATCAAGGATGAACTCACGGAGTTCATGGGGTGACAACTAGCTGCTTTAATTGATTAAATAAATAATTAAATAAAGAGCCTTGGTGGCGCAGCAGACTAACGTGCTGTTAAGTAGCACCAGCTGCCTGCAATTACTGCGAGTTCGAATCTCGCCAGGCTCAAGGTTGACTCAGCCTTCCGTCCTTCCGAGGTAGGTAAAATGAGGACCCGGATTGTGGGGGGCAATAAAATGACTTTGTATAAAAAAGAACACTGCTTGGGGGGGCCCAAAAGCCCTACTAAGCAGGTATATACAAAAGTATGAAGGCTATTGCTTAACGCATTGTACGCTGCCTTGAGTCTCCGGAGAAGGGCGGCATATAAATTGAATCAATCAATCAATCAATCAATCAATCAATCAATCAATCAATAAGTAGATAAGGAGCCTTGGTAGTACAGTGGTCTAAGGCACCCTATTATTAAGACCAGCTGCCTGCAATTACTGCGAGTTCAAATCTCACCAGGCTCAAGGTTGACTCAGCCTTCCATCCTTCCGAGGTAGGTAAAATGAGGACCCGGATTGTGGGGGCAATAAGCTGACTTTGTATAAAAAAAAACACCGCTTGGGTGGGGGGGCTGAAAGCTCTACTAAGCAGGTAGATACAAAAGTACGAAGGCTATTGCTTAAAAGCATTGTAAGCCACCCTGAGTCTCCAGAGAAGGGCGGCGTATAAATCGAACCTATAAATCAATCAATAAATAAATAAATCGATGCAATTAATCAAAGCAGCCTTTAATTGCAATTCAGATGCCTTTCCTCTCTACAGCTAGTCCTCGGCTTGCAAGCTTTCGTTTAGTGACCGCTCGGAGTTACAGCAGTACTGAAAAAGCAACATAACCGTTTTTCACACTTAACGACCGTCATGGTGTCCCCATGTCACGTGATCCAAATCCTTTGGCGATGACTCCTATTTATGACGGTCGCAGAGTCCCGGGGGGGTGTCACGTGATTCCCCGCTTTGCGACCTTCTGACAGGCGAAGTCGACGGGGAAGCCCGATTCACTTAACAACCGTGTTACTGACTTAACAAACGGCTGTGATTCGCTTAGCGACGGCGGCGAGGAAGGTTGTAAAATGGAGCAGAATTCACTTGATGACTCTCTCGCTTAGCAGCAGAAATGTTGGGTGACCAATTGTGGTGGTAAATCGAGGAGTACCGTAAATTTCGCAACTTTTAAGATGCGTGGACTTCCACTCCCAGAATTCTCCAGCCGCCCATGCTGGATAGGGGAATTCTGGGAGTGGAAGTCCACCTATTTTAAAGTTGCAAAGGTTGTGAAACACTGAACTAATCAATGGTGTTTTCCCCAGTTATAGCTAGTTTAATGCCCGTTAAATGGCGAGGATGAATGTGTGTTGCTGCCAGGGTGGGGAGGGGTGGGGTTATTATTTCATTATTTTTCTTTTTTTTATTATTTTGATTTCTTTTATATTGTGTTTTTATGTCCTTGTAAGCCACCTTGAGTCCCGAGTAGGCAGCAACATAAATTCTCTAAAATAAACAAATAAAATAAATAACGACTAGAATAACTATGGGTGACATGATAGTAGTGTTCCAATATCTCAGGGGCTGCCACAGAGAAGAAGGGAAGGGAAGGGAAGGGAAGGGAAGGGAAGGGAAGGGAAGGGAAGGGAAGGGAAGAGAAGAGAAGAGAAGAGAAGAGAAGAGAAGAGAAGAGAAGAGAAGAGAAGAGAAGAGAAGAGAAGAGAAGAGAAGAGAAAATAGAATGGAGTGGAGTTGAGTAGAGTAGAGTAGAATAGAGTAGAGAAGAGAAAATGGAATGGAATAGAATAGAATAGAATAGAATAGAATAGAATAGAATAGAATAGAATAGAATAGAATAGAACAGAGTAGAACAGAGTAGAACAGAGTAGAACAGAGTAGAACAGAGTAGAAAATAGAGTAGAGTAGAGTAGAGTAGAGTAGAGTAGAGTAGAGTAGAGTAGAGTAGAGTAGAGAAGAGAAGAGAAGAGAAGAGAATGCAGAACAGAACAGAACGGAACGGAACAGAATGGAACGGAACAGAATAGAAAATAGAGTAGAGTAGAGTAGAGTAGAGTAGACTGGAGTAGAGTAGAGTAGAGTAGAGTAGAGTAGAGTAGAGTAGAGTAGAGTAGAGTAGAATAGAATAGAATAGAATAGAGTAGAGTAGAGTAGAGTAGAGTAGAAAATAGAGTAGAGTAGAGTAGAATAGAGAAGAGAAGAGAGGAGAAGAGAAGAGAAGAGAAGAGTAGGGAAGAGAAGGGAAGGGAAGGGAAGGGAAGAGAATGCAGAACAGAACAGAACGGAACGGAACGGAACGGAACGGAACGGAACGGAACAGAATAGAAAATAGACTAGAGTAGAGTAGAGTAGAGTAGAGTAGAGTAGAGTAGAATAGAATAGAATAGAATAGAATAGAATAGAATAGAATAGAATAGAATAGAATAGAATAGAATAGAATAGAATAGAATAGAATAGAGTAGAAAATAGAGTTGAGTAGAGTAGAGTAGAGTAGAGTAGAGTAGAGTAGAGTAGAGTAGAGTAGAGTAGAGTAGAGTAGAGTAGAGTAGAGTAGAATAGAGAAGAGAAGAGAAGGGAAGGGAAGAGAAGAGAAGAGAAGAGAAGAGAAGAGGATGGAATGGAACAGAACAGAACAAAAACTTTATTGCCATACCTTTAACCGTACACTTATAATACATTAAAATGAAATTTCGTTGCATTCAGCTCTCAAAACACCATCAAGACCTATAGAGAGGGAGTCAAGCTATCCTCCAAAGCCCCTGAAGGCAGGACAAGAAGCAACAGATGGAAACTAACCAAGGAGAGAAGCAACCTGGAATCAAAGAGGAGTTTCCTAACATGAGAACAATTAACCAGTGGAACAGCTTGCCACCAGAAATTGTGGGTTGCTCCCTCACTGGATGTTCTTAAGAAGAGATTGGATAGCCACATGGCCATAATGGTATAGAGTTTCTTGCCTGAGTAGGGGGTTGGACTAGAAGACCTCCAAGGTCCCATCTAACTCTTGTTATTTTGTATCTGTGGGACCTTTTGCAGCATGTAAATCCATCTAAGTTTCCACACACCCAATGCTCAGCTTCTTCTTCCCTAGAGGAAAAGAAAAATTTATGGCCATTTCCATCTCCGCTCCATTCCTTCCCTTCCGAGTTACCCCACATCTGCGAACCCCCAGCCTCCTGCTCTGCACTACGCTTCCCATCAGCCACATCCCGCCATAACGATGCCAGGGGATGGAGTTGGGGGTGGGATGGGGGTACCACAAGGACGAAAGCTAGACTCACCCGCCAGAGAGATTCCTGCAAAAGCGAGCTCAGGAATGCCACTTTTCTCGTTGCAAAACAATAAATCCAATCTCGGCTGCAAAACCCCTTCGCCCGGATTGGAGGGTGGGCGAAGGGTGGGGAGGTCTGAAAACAATAAAACCAGCTTTTGGCTTGGAAGGTGTGTGTGTGTGTATGTGTGTATGTGGGTTGGAGAGATTTTTTTTTCCCCCACCCTGTGGGTCTGAAACCGAATCTGTCCCTGGGAAAGTACTCCGAAGAATGAATGGCTTCTGAAGGCCAGGGGTTATCTTGGGGCAGGTTGCGTGTCTCTATATACAGGTTATTATTTGGTATTATTCTTGGGCCAAGCTCGTTCCTGAGAAGGAAGAAGGCCCTTGAAATCCGACTGAAGGCTTCCTGCCCTCCCGTTTGATTTTAAAACCGCCTTCCTGCAGGCTCAAACAATGGCCTTGCTGGCGAAAAATCTTGTCTTACCGAATGACAGACTCGGAAAGGGACCTCGGAGGTCTTCTAGTCCAACCCCCTACCTCTGCCCGGGCAGGAGACCCTCTAGGGTTTCCTTCTTCATCAGGGGGTTGGACTAGAAGACCTCCGAGGTC